>CBVK0101962590.1:0-17085 GCA_900067695.1 Picea abies | reverse complement strand
GCAAATGTATTCAATGTATCACCACAAAATCTTTCTCGTCTTCTCACCATGTTTCTCAAGACTTGATGAAGAATATATAGTCTTTCTGTAATTACCAAATAATTTGTTTTCATATTAACCACTAGAGTTCTTATTTCAAAAGAGTTATTTGGCGAATTTAATTTGAATTTATGATATTCGCCTCGAAGAGTATGCCATTAGTAATGGTCCTTATGTATTTAACCATCTTTCGTTTCGTATAAGATAAACATTAAATGTTTTTTCGATTAATGTGACATGGAGCGAGGACTCATGATAGAGCAAAGAAACATGAAATATACAAGAATATAAAAAAGTTCACTTCAACGGATTATGACTAAGTGTTAGAAGGCGGGCGGGCGGAAGAAAAGGAACTTTCTGAAATGGTGAAACAAACTCCGCTTCCATGGTCAAGCTTTAAAGACTAAGTATCGAAGTACTGAATAGATGGACAAAGTTTTGAGAAAATGACTAAGTATAAAAAAATAGACAGATGAAGAAAGAAAAAGAAAGTTTTCAAGACATGATATGAACTTTGCTTCCACAGTTGAAAAATGCTTCAAAGGAATAAGTGTTGGAACAATCATAACTTTGAAATGATACTAAGTACAACAAAGCGGATGGACAAAATTGTGGATATGAGTTAAAGGAAAAGTTTAATATCTGTGATTCCGCCAAATTGTGGATATGAGTTAAAGGAAAAGTTTAATATCTGTGATTCCGCCATTTTGGGAAGAGCATGTGGTATAATTTGTAGGTAGCGGAGCATGGCAGCACAATTTGAGGAAGTAAGAGATTAGGATAGGATTCGTAACCCTACAACATATCAATTTTTTTCTAAGTATGGAAGTATAATACAAAAGAGAGAGAAACTTGTGGCTTAGATAATTTTAAGGTGAATAGGTTCCCTCACGAGAAATGTTAGAAGAAGATGAAGTTGGCCCCTCTTTGAACCACCCCCTTGCACACTTGTAGCCAAGAAGAAATAACAATAGACAGTGAGGCGATTGGAGTAGAAGCAAGAGTAGGAGGAGAAAGAAGAGAAGTAACGAGTGAAGAAGAAGATGAATTTAGTGCTACTTTGTTGGGAAGAGTATCAATACCAAGATCTCGAACACCCAATTGTCAGTTTGGAGGATATAGTTNNNTCGAACACCCAATTGTCAGTTTGGAGGATATAGTTCAAGATTGAGGATGGAAAATCAAGATAGTACCATGAGGTTACCTATGTTCCATGGAACATGTAGAGATGATGCAGAGTAGCATTGGTTCACATGTGAGGCGATATGGTATGTGAAGAGGATCATAGATGAGGCATCAAAGATTGAATAATTGGATACCACATTTAGGGATAGGGCACTGGCATGGTATATGAAGTACAAGGCCATGACGTCAACATGATAAGAGAGGTCCCTGAAAAAAATCAAGAGAGATTTGCTTAAGGAATTCCAGAAACCTAAGTTAGAATCTCAATGTGTTATAGAGATCAAGGAGATTAAGAAGAAACCAAGAGAAACTGTGTGGGATTATGACCAACGGTTCAATATTTTGTTGGATAGGATGATGTTCCATATCTAGGATGTCCAACATAGAGAATGATTCATTGTGGGGTTTCTTCCCCATATCTGAGTCCTGCTCACCCAGCAAAAGGTGACTACTCAGGAAAAAGTGATGGAGATTATCATGCGCTTGGAGGCTACACCAGGAGGAGGAGGGACATCAGTAGGTTTTGTGCAGGTGAAATCTCAATTGGCCAACTTAACGATGCAATTGTAGGATATAGAAAAGGCAAAAGTCATGTGTGAGCATGTATGGTGCACAACGTGCAGGTCGGAGGGGCACCATAGAGATGAGTGTCCTATGCTTGGAAACTATATGGCAATGAGTGCGTCAAATCCTTTTCCAGTTGTACCTCAAATAGAATGGTGTGAAATTTGCAGACAATAGGGCCATGTACCATGTCGTTGCCCAACGCTGGAGAAATATGAGAATATACATCATACTTCGTTTTGCAAATTCTACAAGTCTGTGTGACACAATGTGAACAAATATCAATCACTCTAGTTGATGCAAGATCATACTCATGATGTATTCAAGGTAAAGGCGGAACAAAAGGGTGTTGACCATGGTGGTGATGAGAGAGGCGGATATTAAGGAGGTCCCAGAGGCAAATATGGACGAGGTCATGATCAAGGATATGGAGGAGGAGGAGGAGGTATACCCCCCACTTGTTTTAACTATGGAGAGATAGGCCATGTGNNATACCCCCCACTTGTTTTAACTATGGAGAGATAGGCCATGTGTCAATATTTTGTACCAAATTGTGCGCTTTATGTGGGTATTTTTACAGACTTGAGCATGTTACAGAGGATTGTATCAACTTGCTGAAGAAATGGGAAGAGAAGAAGACACATTGCAACAAGGTGACTGCAGAGCCGCGTGAGAATAATAAAAAGGATGGTGAAGTTGATGTATGGGTGATAACCCAAGGTAGAACAAAGACAAGAATGGACTTCAAGCATGGTGAAAGTTAGAGTCAAAGGCCAGAGGGGAAGATAAGAAAGGCAACACAACCCCCTCCTAAGTTTGATGATGTTCAACAAAAGAAATTTCTATGTGACCCGCAAAGGGCCATAGAGGAAGAAAGAGCACGAGAAGAGTTGCAATGCACGACACAAAGGTCACTTGAGTAGGCTCGGATTCATGAAGAAGTGAAATGAGCGACACAAAGATTGTTGGAAGAGGCTTGCAATCGTGAAGAATTACAATGCTCCACATAGAGGTTGTTGGAGAAAGCTCATGTGCACGAAGAAATACAATGCACGCAAAATAAGTCGTTGGAAGAAATGCATAGATAGGAGGAGTTGCAAAATGTCAAACAAATGGAAATAGAGGAACATGTACACGAGGAGATGAGGCACACGACACGTGAAGAAACACTTCGCGACTTGGGTCATGAAACAGAAACTGAGGACCAAGTAAGTAACTTATTGCGTTGTTGTTTAAGATTGTTAAATGATCCTGATGTTGCATGAAAGTTTATGAAAATGTTAGCAACATGCATGGGGGGAACAAGGGAAGGAGAGAAGTATATCAACCCCCTACTAGAAAGTGATATGTTCCAGGTTAGTAAGCAGAAGCACACAAAAAGAGAGTTCAAGATGACAGTTGAACTCAGTAGTTATGAAATGGATGAGATCATGTTGGATCTAGATTCCGACATGAACATCCCACCTAAGAATTCATGGAAATTGATGGGTAAACTGAACTTATTTTAGTTGGCCATTCTGCAATTGGTAAATTCGTACAGGATCTACCCTATAGGACGATTGAAGAAATTTGAAGTAAACATAGAAGGGGTGAACATGAATGCTGATTTTGAAGTAATAGAGATTATGGATGATTTTGTTCCCTACCCTTCCCTACTTAGCATTGATTGGGCCTTCGATAATAATGCTATGTTGAATATATAGAAGCAACACATGTCATTTGAGACTGACACCACGTGTGTGATTGCACCTTTAGATCCTAATGAAGGGGATATGTATAATGAGACAGTAGATGAGGATGTGCAAAGCTCTGTTATTAAGAATATCTACAAGATCATGGGGTGTAGGGAATATTATGTCAATCCCATGACAGATGTGGAGTTAAGTTGGAGGAGTGTGAATTCATATGATATTGATTCAAAAAATGCCATGGAAAGATGCCAAAACAAGATTTATGAAGTCTTGACAAGGAGACGTACACATATTACCACCGAAGTGCACGAAGAAGAATTTGGGTCCTACCGTTTCGATGCGTCGGATCCGATGGACGCGTTTATTGCCTAGAGGCAGCACATCCCTGAACACCACTGGGTCTGCACCCTCGATACCATGTTAATATGAATACTCGTGTAATGGTGGGTTGCACATTGAGAACATTTTCGAGAATGGACAATTATGGAGAGCCCACTGAGATAAAGGTTCAAGCCAGGGGTGGATTATGTGGTCCTGCGAAAGGCATTGGGTGGCCAAAGAATGACACAAGTCACGCATCCGATACCTAAAGGCTTGGCCCACACTGTCAAGAAATCACTCTATCCCCCTCAGTTCTCTACTGAGAAAGTAAGTGAGTTGTGTGCGCAGAGTATGTCGATGGCTACTCCATATGTTGCAATAGAAAGAACGTCCACATGTTCAATCCCCCTCAACCCCATTGAGCAAACAAATGAGCTACGTAGGAGTAAGGAAGTCGTGGTTGGTTAATGGATGAAACTAGATCCATATGGGCCGAGTTCAGTTCCTCAATGGAGAAAATTGACCGGTTGGGCTCGTGTGAAGAAGTACCACGACTTGCCAAGGGGTTGCTGCAAACTAACCAGAGGTGCATTGATGCAGGGGTGCACAAGAAAGATGTGTGGTGCCCCTGGAGAATAAGACTTGTGCAAGTACGAAGACATCAACATCATAATTAAAATAGGATGGCCCAAATCTTTTCATGCCATAAAAAGTGACATATCCAGTGTATGATACCTAGGGGATAACCTATTAAGATAGTAATTGGAAGTAAATGTTAATATCCTGCCCAAATATTACACACGTCTAACAATAAAATGGGGTAGCCATGCACCATGAATGCAAAAGGGAAACCTCACTGAGCCTAATCTCCAATTCAAGGAGTTCATTCAGGAACTCATGCAAACGGTTTTGTCCGTCGCACCAGTCACTCAATGAGGCACTTGGTTCGAGGACGAGCCAAATAATAGTGGTGGGGGTCTGTTGGCACCCAAGTTTTGGGTAAATATCGGGCACACTTATTCAAGTTTTGAATGCACTCAAAGAAGTTGTGCAATGGGTGACAAGAGGCGTGCGTTCCAGATCAAATTCTGTTAATGCACGCCAATTCGAGTTCTGTTAATGCACATCAGTCCAAGTTTTGTGATGCGTGTCATAAATAAAGAAGACACCGCATGCATGTTGGAATCAATAAATGAATAATTGGGAAGTATCCCCGAATGATTACTACAGACAACACACAGGATCATGGAGTAGTAAGAAGATAAGCTGGCAAGGTAGTTGAGATTGCCACGATTCCAAATATGGTATGTGAAATGCATGTGGGTGACAGAAGCATGCAAGACTAGTAGTCAGAGGAGCGAGTGGGGAATAATTGAAGGTGACAAAGCATCAGAACCAAGAAGTAGATAAAAGGGAGTAACAATAACAAAAAGGGAGTTAGTCAGTTGGTTGTTGTTGATAGTTAAGGTCCTTGAGCTCGCTCTGAGCCTATGTTTTGTAACTTCTCTGGTCACGAGTTTGAGTCTGTCACATTTTTAGAGTTTGTAGGAAAAGCACATGGAACTATGTAATGCAACACTCGGAAAATGTAGAAGAGAGCAAGGCTCTGTTGCTATCAATTGATGAGTTGTTTAATGTATGTTTTTTATGGTAGATTGAGAATAATAAAGATGCAATTATTTTGGCCTTATGATGTGTTGATCATGTGTCAATTGAATGTGTGTGATGATGTTGAATATTGTTAGTAGTTAAGTAGTTGCAATGGATTATATCAATGCCAAACCAGATGAATTTATGTGTAATTGTTCCTTCATCACCAACAAAGACTAGATGGTCTCTGTAATCCTCATGGCATCTCTGGTGAGACCTTCTTCAGTCTTTGGTTGAGGATTGATAGGTCGATGCCTTGGGGTTTTTGTTAGTCAACTCTAGAAAACCATGGGTCCCAAACCCCCCTAATGTTAAGAATGATGCATGCAAGCATGAATGACGTCAACACTAGCTTCTTGCCCTGATCTGCTTCCATCCCAACTTCGACCCCATTGGATTTCCCACCAAGCCTCAGGTTCAATCCCGACTGATTGTTCATACTTCACCATACAAACATAACAAACCTTCGATAAACATTCCCTTACTGATGCAAAATGCGTCAGATATGAGCCTTCCCCTTCTCAAACTTCTCTTGAGGGTGCTTGCCAAGGACACATCCTTCACAAACCCCTTTGGAAAAGTGGATATCAAGTAATCCGATGACCATCCCTTTCTTGCTAAGTTGTTGCATGTACCTGAAGTTCAAGTGACTAAACCTCTCATGCCATAGTCTAATACTGTCATCAACATGCGTAAGTAGTACATAGGAATCATGTTCAATAAACTTATAAAAATTGTATAACCAAGATTGATGATTTACCTCCCCGACAACAATCCTAGAGCTATCTTGCATGTAAAATATGGACACGGAGTCTAGTGTGAACTCCACCTTTTCTCTTGAGCCTGAGTGTGTAATATGATACACCGAGAGTAGATTCACAGAAAGTTGAGGAACATGGAGAACATTCTCAAAACTTCCATGATCTAGTTCTACTCTCCCTTTTCTAGTGACCTCAATTGGAGAGTCATCCCCGATGAGGATAGGAGGACCATTGCATGTAGTCAAAGAAGATAAGAGATAATGTGTGGTATCCATATGGTGGGATGCACTTGAATCCACGATCCAGGGATCAGGTGAAGAGTGAACAACAACTAATGCATGGTGCTTACCTTTGGGAGCATGATCTTCTGGCTTCTTCTTGGCACCCTCTAGAATTTGATCCCCAGGGTTGTTCTTTTGAAGAATCTAAGTCATAAGCTCTATTTTATTTTTCATGCATGCAGATTCTGGATGGAATCTTCGATTGCAGTAGATACACTTCTGTCATTTCTTCCCTTTTCCACTTTTGGATCCCAAGGAGTCATTGAAGGGTTTGGAGTACCCTTCCTTCTTTTGTTTTGCATGTGCCTCTTCTTTTGCTTTCTTTTTGGATTTATGATGTTGAGAAATGGTGCCATCATGTGCAGAAAGTGCATGCACTTTGGAGTTTTTTATTACACCCATCTTGATGAGTTTGTCTTTCTCTTGAATCAGGGCCTCAATGAAGGTCTCCAAAGACGACATAGTCCAGGATGCTTCAACAGTCAACTTCTGAGTGTGGAAAGTAGAAACAAAAATTGAATAATTCGAACCAAGTTTTGACAAAATGGTGAGAACCACTCGCTTTTCCTCCTTTGATTTATCAACCCCGCAAGCCTTAAGTTGCAACAACAAATCCTTGTATCTTGTGAAGAAATCATGGATGTTTTCAAAGATTTTCAAATCTAATGCAAGTAATTCCATCTCGATCATGTGGCCTCTCATCTCATCTTGTTTGCTAAAGAGTCCTTCCATGGTGGTCCAGATCTCATTTGGAGTTTTGCAAGAAGATAAATGAAACAACAACTCAGGGGATATGTGCATTCAGAGGGTTCCATAAGCCTCATCCATTCTATTGAGGTATTTGGATTTTCCAGTGGCTGATGTGGGTTTTGTTTCCGTAGCCATGGTTAACATATACAATCCTCTACCTCAAAGCAAAATCTCCATCTTTTTGTTCCATTCAAATTAGTTGTACGGTGTTAGCATGACAGATGACGAAGATTCCATTCTTCTTGCGTTCTTCAATCTTCAGTACCTGCAAATAAAAATGTTGGTGCACCTTCATCCTAGAAACATGTGGGATCTGATACCATGTAGATTTTGGTGAGTACCTGCACAAGAGATCTAGCTAGTAGAAGAACAAACACAACTTGCAAAATAGAGAAGACGAGAGAAAAATTGGAGAGAAAAGAATAAAAAAATGTATTAACCAAAAGAACAAATGATGATTTATACATGATATACTCTGTATAACTCAACTAATGCGCATTGGAAGAGAATCCAATGCACCATAGTGGTGGTCTAGAGAGATATGGACACACACATGCAGTAACCGGAGAACTGCCACCTAGTCCTAGTTAACTAGTCATGCAGTCTTCAATTAACTGAGTCACACGTGTGGAAGTGAGAGAAGCACATGCAACTGTTGGTGATAAAACTGAGGTTTCCATGCATGAGTGACTTCCACTAGTCTAACTAAGTTTAATTGGCTGTAAACTAAAGACAATATTCTCCTAGAATGTAGGAGAGGTTCCTAAAAAATAGGAGACCCTCAATAATGACTAATAAACATAGGAAAATAAGGAAAAAATATCCTATCAATAATGACTAATAAACATAGGAAAATAAGGAAAAAATATCCTAGG
The DNA here is from genome assembly GCA_900067695.1 of Picea abies. NCBI lineage: Eukaryota > Viridiplantae > Streptophyta > Pinopsida > Pinales > Pinaceae > Picea > Picea abies. Next base: position 8,968 of record CBVK0101962590.1, on the reverse strand, counting down.
TGTCTGTAATATCTCCAACAGAATGGTCTTCCATCTCCTTTGACTAAAATTGTTTCAAATTATGATCACCCTTCTGCAATGAACAACATTTCACCCCTTTCTTGTATACCCATATGGGATGCCAAGACAATTGAAGATGATGGTCATGATGTCAGTGATGTTTCTTCAGGACGACAAACTCACAGTCAAAAGAAGCATGCCATAGTTGCATTGATGACTCATGTGATTGAAACCTTTGATCATGACATGATCCTATTACCTACTTCGATGCACAAGGACAACCTAAATGGGAGTAGGCTATGCAAATAGAAATGGATTCTCTGTTGAAGAATCAAACTTGGGATTTAGTTCCCTAACCTCAATGGAAGAACATTGTGAATTGTCAATGGGTATACAAGACCAAATTTACCTCTGAAGGTGTTGTTGAGAATCATAAACCTCACTTAGCTCTGAAGGTATTTTCTCAAGGAGAAGGAATCGAATAAACTGAGACCTTTTACCCTGTTGTGAATATGAAATATGTTTGACTAATTCTTTCCCTTGATGCTCATTTTGGATGGTAGATCCACCAAATTGATGTGAAGAGTGTTTTTCTTCATGGAAACCTATTTGAAGAAACTTTCATGGAACAACCTCCTAGTTTTGCGACATATTCTAACTTATTTTTTCAACTTCATAGGTCTCTTTATGGTTTGAAGCAAGCTTCCAAAGATTGGTATGCTAAGATCGACAATTTATTTCTTCGACTTGGTTTCAAATGTTGTGAATCTGATCACAATTTATATGTATTCCATACTTATGGAAACACTTTGATTATTGTTGTATATGTTGAGGACCTTGTCATAAATATAACTAACATTGATCTCATTCTTATATTGAAGAAACAACTTGTTAACTCATTTGACATGAAATATCTTGGTATTTTGCATTATTTTTTAGGTCTTCAAGTATTACCTTTATCTGATGGTTTTTCATTTCTCAATCTAAATATATAATGAATCTATTGACACATTTTAAGATGGTAGATTGTAATCCTCGTGATACTCCTTTTCAATTTAGATTAAGCTGAGAAAAACTTGTCAAACCCCCAAAGTCAATGCCACTCTCTATCGACAACTAGTCGACAGTCTCATTTACCTTACTCACAGTCAACCTGAAATTTCCTTTTTTGTTAGTGTGGCTTTGCATTTTATGCAGGATCCCAAAGAAATCCATTGGAAATAAGTCAAAAGGATTATTCACTATCTCATGGGCATACCACTCATCTTGGTATCAAATATTTTCAAAGTTCATATTCGTTGGTCAGTTTCACCGACTCTGATTGGGCAGGTGACAATGATGATTAGAAGCCCACTTTTGGCTATGTGTTTCTCTTCAACTCTGGACCGTTGGTTTGTTCATGCAAGAAATAAAAGGTAGTCTCTCTATTGACTACAAAAGAAAAATATCATGGTTCCATTCATGTAGGTACATAGGTAGTATGGATTCACCAACTCTTGGGTGAACTTGAATTTCCTATACAGACCTCGACTACACTTTACTGTAATAATTAGAGTGTCATTCACATTAATAACAACCATGTTTCACATAGTAATATGAAACTTTTTGATCTCCACGCTCACTACTTGAGACAATTGGATCATGAGAAAATTATCTCTCTTGTTTATTGCAGAATAAATGATCAGATTGTTGATATCTTTACAAAGCCTTTGTCTAAAGCTAAGTTTATCAAATTTCGTTCGATTCTTGGGCTTCAGGAAGCTGCAATTATGGGGGGTATCTTGTTGACTTAATTTCACCTTTTGAATCTCCATAGATGTGTATTGATGGGGGCGGGGGTGTTGGAACCACAAGTTCTGATGGCTCATTACACTTCTCTTGGAATTAATCAATCGAGTGGTTGACCAACATCTTGAAACATTCTGTTAGGAAATCAACTAGATATCTACAACAGTCGGTCAATTAGTCAAAAATCATGTAGGTCAGACAATTGACTAGCAATCGAAGACAAAAATTCAATGGATCGACCAGCTGAGTAATCAACTACAAGTTGGATGCATGGAGGGTCAGGTCAAGCATCCTTGTCGATCTAACTAGAAAAAATGGATTTGACGGAGTCAACTCTAATCACTAATGGTTATATGTGGACAAGATCTTCCCGATTCCAAGGAAGTTGGTTAGATGTTGAGAAATGTTTTGGCACAATTTTTCTCAACATTATGTCTAACTGTGAAAAATCACATTCTCAAGTTGGTTAGATATTGAGTCTATAAATAGTAGACCCAATGGGTCATTATTAAGCGACACAAGTGTGGTGTACACCAAGACTGAACATGTTGTGCATGTTCAATATGTATTGTGATGTTCTGATCACAATGAATTGTGCTTAAGTGTTGTAACAATGTCTTTAGACACCACCTATTTCTTTGAAGGTTATCCCTCTTCGATTATCTTTAGTTCTGTTTATTTGTTTCATATCAGGTTACACCCAATTCCCAACACTTCCTTCTTACAAATAATGGTATCATTTATGAAAATGTTGTTTTGACATTATGATTCACTTATATTCCTATCATCAAATATGTGTTTGATTATTTTGTTTGGTATTTTTTTGCAGCCACATGAGAATCTTTGATTGTTAAGTTAGTTTATATCTAGAATATTTGTTATTTCTGTTACTCCTTTACTCAAATAAGAAAATAGTTTTGTGTATAAAAATAGGGTTGGTGCCTCTAAGTGGGGGATAGTCAAAGAAAGCTTTTAACAAAACAATTTGTATAACATATATTTTAGTAATATAATATATGGTTTGATCCATTCATATCTTGTGAGTAGAGTGAGTTTTTGGTCCTATTTAACACTACTATAGCTCAACCCAGTACATTGTTTTGAGAAGGCAAGGCTCACTCAATAGAATGAGAGTTGTTGTTTCATTGTGTTGTTATTCATATTATTAGAGTTATCATTCATTGATTTTCTATAATTAAAGTAAGATTTTATAAGTTCTCAATTTATATTATTATTGTGCTAATCAAGTTTCTATTACAACTTAGATAATTTGATGAAAGTAATTTCTAACTGCTAATTCAATTTCACAAGTATTATTTCATTTCTACAAGTGTGGTTACATTTCACAACATGTGATTCAACTATGCAATGTATCTTTAAAGAGTGATTTTTATTCCTAATCAAGCAATGCATTTTTCTTCTGTAAGAACATTATAGACACTAGCAACAAAGAGACTCGAGGCTTGCACATACAATACACAATGTCTCACAAGTCTTCTAATGCTTAAGTCAATAATTTAAATGATTAATTATTTTAACTACTCTTGCTATAATTAAATTTAGGGTGATCAAAATAATTTTCATTTTTGGCATCGTTGTCGAGGAGATGCCAAATGCACGTTAGATTCTTTTCATTGGTTTAGGAAAAACACATGGTAAGGGGATCAACTAGAGGAATTGCCAACATCCTCTTTGTTGGATTTTATACATAGTGTTCTACATTTATATTAGTTCATAATAAGAGTGGATTTTATACATAGTGTTCTACATTTATATTAGTTCATAATAAGATGCATGAATTGAGCCAAAGACTCGAGGGGACGATTTTGTGGTGTAGTAAGAGCCATCCAAACTAACCACATTATAGGAAAATTGGTAGTAGGGGTAATCTTAGAAACAAAAGCTAGTTCTTAGCCAAGTCATAAGAAGAAAACTAAACCCAATGAAATAGTAGAAGGTACCAAACTCAAGTGTGTGGCTACTTCAGTGGTAGAATTTGAATTCATTCTTCTTACTACAGGACCTATGAAGAAAAATGAGTTAGCTAGTGGAACAATAGGATTAGAGTCTCAAAATAATCTATTATAAGAACCTAAATTCTCCAAGGAATCCCTCTGCTTTGAAGAATTAGTAGTACAACGTGGTCCAAATATTTTGAACCTTGTTTACCTTGGAATGTGGTGGATATTGAATGAGATGGATCAAACTTATAGGGATGAAGCAGATGAAAAATATTACTCCTTCTACTCTGCCTAATTTTGACGGTATTTCTAGTGAAGACCCTGACACATTCCTTTTTTATTTTCATGTTCTCTGTAGAAGTTATGACTATCAATCAAATGCCCATAAATTGAAATTGTTCGCAACTGCACTAAAAAATGCAACACTTCATTGGTTTATGGGGCTTGGAGGGAACAACATTCAAACTTGGGATGAGATGCAGTAGAAATTCATGAAGAAATATCAAGATTATTGCAAGGCATGATATACACAAGAATAAATAATCAAAATGACTTAGAAATAAGATGAAAACTTTTGAAAACTATGTAGAGTGGTTCTAGTTTAACCTTCAAATATCTAAACATAGTAGTCTAGGTAATGAATGAACTTTGAAAATAATTCTCCTGAGAGGAATTTGGGATGAGTACATTGATGTACTTAATTTAATTGGAGCTAGTGATATTTCTTAGATGAGTTACACAAATATTTGTGAGTTGTGAAAATGGTATTCTAGGGGTATAGGAAAGAATGGCAAAAAAACCAGGAATACCATTGCTCAAGTTACAAAATCTTCTAGAGGGGGAATTACTTGTGCTAAAATTCGAAATTTGTTGCAATATTTCAAAATAGACATCCTTAACTCTCTAAGTTCTCAGTTGGATACACCGCAAGCAAAGAAAAAGTTTGATGAAGAAAAATTGACCTTAGTAGTTTTTTGTTCCAAATGTTGGAAGAAGCATCCCTTGAGGAATTGCCCACCCTTCAGGAAACTTCGTCCCGAAGTTAAGGTATCTTATGGTACATAGGAAGATTGTAATAAATTTTTTTATTTAAATTAAAAATTTTAATTTTCTTCAATTTCACTGGACCTAAACTTTGATGTGTTATCGATGTTGTGGTGACGTGCATTAAAGGTTGGTGTCCATTCCTTTTTCGAGGCTCTATTAGTGTTAATGGTGTTATGTTTTGTTTTAATGGCACTATACATGTTGGGACTATATGTTTAACATGTTGCTCGATGATGAATTGCAACATACATGGTAAACTAGCAGACATTAAATTTGTTTTCATAAGTGGGGTTCTCCATTCATAATTTCACATTAAAAAATTTAATAAGTTTGAAGACCTGTGTATTGCTTCCTCTAATGTTTTGTGGTCTAGTATTTGAATACTATCTTGTGTATTGCTTCCTCTAATGTTTTGTGGTCTAGTATTTGAATACTATCTGAGCCAAGGATTTATCAACACCCAAGTGGAATAAACTATAGAGTAATGGTGTCCATTCCTTTGACGAGGCCCAAGGATTTTTAATGGTGTTGTACATGTTGCTCGGCAATGAACTGCAACATACATAGTAAACTTGTAGGCATTAAATTTGTTTTCAAATGTAGGGTTCTTCGTCCATAATTTTACATTAAATTTTTTAACAAGTTCGAAGATCTGTGAATTGCTTCCTCTAATGTTTTGTGATCTAGATATATGTTGTGCATACAATATCGTCTAACACCTCTCGACCAACTTGAATTGTCGATGGAGTCTAATTCCTTTGATTTCGCGGTGGAGGGCTATGAAGTGGTGTTCGACGTGGCCATTCCTATAGACTTCTCCAAGCTCTCTGAGGTAAATTATTATTAATTTTATTTTTCTTGGACTTCTCCAAGCTCTCTGAGGTAAATTATTATTAATTTTATTTTTCTTGTCATAAGCTCTAGGATGAGGGAGTGAACACTGATCAGATCATAACATCTTACAGGCTTTCTATAAATTGTGGGATAGGATGATTTCATTGAGCATGTTGTGAAAGGAGTATTGAATGTGTTGAATGCATGCTCACGAGCTAAATATGTGAGGCATTTGGTTTATACTTCATTGGTGGTAGCAACTTGTTCACTTAACAAGGAGGGAGAACATATTAGCAGTTGTAGTCTGGATGAATCTATATGGACTCTTGTAGATTTTATGAGAAGGACACACCATCATCCTCTTGGAGTGAGTATAAGTTGATGCATTCCCCCAAAAAACAATGCAAATCAAGGTAATAGTACTGACTATTATTTAGAGATGTGCAGTTTTATTTTACGGCCAAGACTTTGGTAGAGCAAGTAATAATGTGGTTGGACCTTTCCTAACTTCTACATTTTTGGTTTCATGCCAAATAATATTAGGCATAGTTACAGAATTAGGTATTTGATTGTACATGTACATCTTTTTAATTTAGAGTTAAGGCTTCTTTTGGTTTATTAGGGTAGAAAGGTGACTTTCTAAGGCTAACAAAGATTTATTTTTTATAACCCCTTTTGAGAAGGGGCATTGAAGATAAAGATAAAGATAAAGCTTACTTTTTCTTTTAAAGATAGGGTAGGTGTTATCTATTTGGGATTGTAAAAATGTGAAATGATAGGTTTAAAACGCTTATGACAACAACACTTTGGTTTAAAATCCACAGGGACTTACAAAAGATTCAAGTTTACACGGTCCCTTTTGGGATCCATATCATTAGTTCACATAGATGAAGTATGTGAGGCCCATATATTTTTTTATAGAGTAACCCAATGTACAAGGGCGACATATTTGCTCAACGTTCTCTCTCACTATTTATAAGTTAGCAAATATGAGTCATAAACTCCATCGACATTTCACTTCGATGCCATTCAAGTAAGCAATGTTTGATCTCCCGGTATAAGTACTTTATTTAACATATTAAGTAATTTTCTTATATAAGTACTTTGTTTAATTAGCATATTAAAGTAATCAATCTTTTACTATATATTTTTTATTTAGAATATAAAAGTAAGCAATCTTGGAGTATAAGTATTCTAATTAGCATACTCAAGTAAGCAATCTTCTTGCCTGAGTACTTTCTTTATTAAGCACAGTAAACAATTTTTTAGTATAAGTATTTTATTTGTTTAGAAGAGTAAGTGTTATTAAACAATTGTCATTAATTGGGTATAGAATAATTAGGTCGGGATATTAATTTTTCTAAAATAACATACTGTGGCATTAATTTTTTTGAGTTGTATGACATTGGAAGGTCAACACAATGTAGTTCTTATGCACTGTGAGAGGGGAGAATGGGTTGTTATTTCCTTCTTATTGACTTCCCTTCTCATTTATAGGAAGCATAATACATGGGGCCATAAGACTTTGGTAATGATTCACAAGCAAACCCCTAAGGAGATTTTACATATATTATCTCCTATGAGTCCAATCCCATCTCATCTCCTATGAGTTCAATCCCATCTCATATATGGTATCTTTAGTATATATGTGGAAGAACCACTGGGTTTAAATGGCCTCCGCCAGAAAGGGCTTTGACCCTTGATTGTGTTATTCTTAGATGATTGTGTTATTCTTAGAATTATTCATTGCTACATTATTGTTGGGAAACAATCCTCTCAAGGTCTTGGTCACATTCGACGGGTAACATGGCAAAAAAGGCCACAGAATATGGACGTAAAGAGGATGGGCCCCCACCTTGGTTTCTTCCCTGAATTTTTGTATTTGCATTAAACGAGTTGACAAATATCTATGACCTTAGTTTTTTTTGTTGTTGAAGATTTTGATGTTTGTCAAAAGCGATGTAGACAACCCAATTATGGGTCTATTTTTCATTCTCCTACTCCATTATGTTGCCATGGCTACCATGCCTAGGAAGTCAATGAGTGTGCCCTGTGTATTACACTAATACACATTCACTTTCCTTCTACATATTTTTGGGTCATTTTTCCTTTATCAGCCGCTGGGATAACAAAGTCGGATGAAATGTGGGGTTGGCAAGTGCAAGGTTCGAGTCCATGGGGACATATTTATTTGGGCACTTTAGTATGCAGTTAAAGTTGGTTCCTGGTTATTCCTCTACCATTGTCATCGCCTTTTATGTGAGTACATTCATAATAATATTTATGGTTTTTTTTTTTGTAAGTTCGCTTATACCTGCTTATGTATCTATATGGGGAAGGTAACTTTCTTATCAGACTGAGCACGATGAGATAGACTTCAAATTCTTGGGCAACGAGTCCCAGCAACCTTACATTCTTTAGACTAATGCATTCATAGGTGGAAAAGGTGAGAGAGAACATTGCATATACCTCTGGTTTGACCCCACCATGGGTTTCCATTCATATGACGTGGTTTGGAACATGTACTAGATTGTGCAAGCCCCCGTACTTGAGCTTGTGACATTGCCATTATTTCTTATTTAAAATAAATCCAAAGGAAAATGTACCATGCAATTTTTAGAATGAACCTTGCTCTAGCTTAGAATGAACCTTGCTCTAGCTTAGAAAGCTTAGAATGAACCTTGCTCTAGCTTAGAATGAACCTTGCTCTAGCTTAATAAAGTTTGGTGTGATGTGTTTCTTTCGAAAGATTTTTTGGAGACGAGGTGTCAATTCACGTGTTCAAGAACAACAAACAGACAAAAAAAGAAAAGAAGAAGATTTCTTGGAGAAGTCAATCTCATTCTCAAAGGTATTTGTAGTGACTTGAATGCAAGCACCAAACATCTCTTGTACATAGGATGGGGCATTATTTTATATCTTTTTATATGTGTGTCAATTAGATCCATGAAAATCATTGATTACTAAATCCATTTTTTAATTTTTTTGTAGGAATCTGGTTCGTGCACTATGATATAGAAATACACACGACTTGGGGTTTATCAATGGTTTTTATGGTAGGGAATGGATCTCTTCTTGCGCACTATGTTATTTCTATGCATTCTAATTTAATTCCTTGTTAATTCAAATTTTATTCATACTCTTGTTTTAGGACAAAGGCTCGAGATCAATCCATAAACTATGAAACATAGATGCATACATGTCTTTTCATTCACAAAGTAATCCTTTTTCTATGTTGTCTTCTTTCTTGGTGTGATCTTTGTGTATTTTATTAATAACCAAAGCTACATTTTTCTTCATTCACTCCATACGATTAAGATATGTTCGGTGACGATGGT
>CBVK0101962588.1:0-14417 GCA_900067695.1 Picea abies | reverse complement strand
GCTCCTTCCTAACTTTCAACTGGATTATTGGTCCATCCGAGTATTCGAGGTGACAGCCAATTTGGTTGGAAAGTTTATGTTTTTTGATGAATCTGCGCTCTGGAAACATAACAAGAGAACAATTTGGCTACTGGTTGAATTGGACCTGGACAAAGGCCTTCTGGATTCAGTAGACATAACCATTGGAGATGACCACTTTCAGCAAATGGTCAATTTCTAGAAGGATCCATTCCGTTTCCATTCTTGCTGGAAAACGGGACATCTAAAGAATAGTTGTCCATCCACTTTGGTTCGCCCTCAGTGCTCTAGTCCTTTGACGATTGTGGGTGCTTCTTCTAAAAGCTCAGATTTGGACCCTTTCGACTGCGACTCTTTTTTAGGTAAGATGAGACTTTTCTTTCTCTCCTTTTTCATTAAACTGTCCTCGGTTGAACTAGACTACCTTAAGGTAAATGAAAATTGGGTTCTAGACATATTTGGTGAATTATGGGGAATTCTTATGAAAAATATTGAGAATTCAGAGAACTTATGTACTTCGCGGCCCTTCAGTAATGACCTTCTCTTCCCTGATGTTTTATTGCCTACCCCCCCTTCTGATGTACCCCTAAACGTTGCACCACTCTCTGTTTCAGAGTCTGGTTGGAACCCTTTTAGTGACGCTCGTCCCTCCTTGACTTCCCCTGTCTCGTTGGAACCACATACTAAAACGATGCCCCAAAGGTCTCCCCCTGTTAACGCTACTGTACTTACCCCCTCGGTTTCTAAGCCTTTCAACTCACTAGAACCTAAACCATTACCTGTCTCTAATATTTCATCCCTTCTTCCCTCCACTACCCTCTGTTCGAATGTCACTATTAGGAAAAAATCCAGAGCTCGACTTCCTAAGACTCCGCCTGGTGAAACGAAAGGCAGACTAGCTTCCTTTGTTGATCTTGAATTACTGCCTTCGGATTGCCCTTTGACCACAAAATCTCCAACTTCCCTTTCACTTGATATTGTTCTACCCTCCTCATCGGCCCTTAGAGCAGGCCTATCGATTACCCAGGTGTCCTTATGATCATTTTGTCTCTCAATATACGAGGGTTTGGAGGTCCCCAAAAAATGGCCTCCCTCAAAGCTCTTTTTTCACAAGTTAACCCTGATATCATTTTTATCCAAGAAACCTTTGTTAGCAGAGACAAAGCACTCAAGTTTTTCCTTCAATGTGTCCCCTCCTGGAATGCGGTGGCTTTGGACCTTTGTGGATGATCTGGGGGATTGTTGAGTGGTTGGAACCCTGCCTTTGCTGAGCTTTCTGCTCTTGAAACTCGTGCAAGTATCTACCTGGAAGGAAGGGTTAAATGGTCATCGACTTCGGTTAAATTGTTGAATTGTTACGCTCCCTATAAGGACATGGAAGTTTTCTGGAACACTCTTCTTCAGTCTGTCCTTTTACATGAAGAAGACCTTATTATCGGTGGGAATCTAAATTTCACTTTGTCAACGAGAGAGATTTGGGGAGCTTCTTCCAGATTAGATCCTCTCTCGGAATTTTTCACAAACCTCTTTCAATCTTCTGGTTTGGTTGATGTCCATCCCTTAAAGCTGTCTCCTATGTGGCAGAATGGCAGAGTAGGGAAAGTAGGTATAGCGAAAAGGTTAGACTGCTTCCTACTTGTTGACTCGCTACTCAACCATTCACACAAAGTTATAACTTGGGTAATCAGTTCAACTATTTCAGATCATAATCTGATTTGTCTTCAATTGGACTCCTATGCATAATGATCTACACATCCCTTCAAGTTCAATTCAACTTGGATAAATGATAAAGACTTTGCTTTAATGATCAAACTTTCATGGAACTCTATGAGTCATTGGACAGATTCATCCACTATCCAATTACTGTGTACAAAATTGCAGCACATGAAAAAAGTTATGATCCGTTGGCAACGAGATAAGAAAGTCCAGTTATAGTTGAATCTGCTACATATTGAATCCAAGATCACTGAAATATTCGACAGGTGTCCGTCCCAGATATTCGATCAAGATGATCTGGACACTCTAAAAATTCTGAAGCAACAAAAAGAGAAGATTTTGGATATTGAAGAAAAGCCCTGGCGTCTCAGAAGAAAAGTCATTTGGCTAAGCAGTGGAGATAAAACACCAATTTTTTTCATAAATACACCAATTTGCGAAGGACACAGAATACTATTTGGGATATTGAAGATGAGACTGGTGTCCTCCATTCAACTGAACCTAAAAGAAAAAAGATTGCTTTTGAACACTTCAAAACTTAGTACAAAGCCATCGAGGATGAGGATACACGATGCCAACTCAAGGTAATTGAACAACTTCCAAATTTTTTTAGCAAATCCGATTTTGAAGAGATAGGGAAAGATGTCACAATTGAATAAGTTAGAGATACAATTTTCAAAATTCCCAAAGATAAAATCCCAGGCCCCGATGGCTGGACTCAAGAGATTTTTAAATCTTTTTTTGAGATTATGGGGAAGGATCTTCACTCTGCTATTGAAGAATCTAGTCTGTCTAGGATTATACCGAGCACACTTAATGATACATTCTTCGCACTGATCCCTAAATTCAATAAGCCAAAGAACTTCCATGACTTCGGGCCAATTGCACTTTGCAATTTCGTGTATAAGGTTATTCCAAGATTATTGCTACAAGGATTAAATCAAAGCTATTAGTCTGTATTTCACATGAAGAGTTTGGCTTCTTAAAGGACTGCTTAATTTTTTATGTTGTTGGCATAGCACATGAATGCTTACACTCAACCAAGTCAAAGAAACTAAAAACTATTATTCTTAAGCTAGATTTGAAAAAAGCTTATGATCAGGTAAGCTGGAATTTTCTCAGATTATTGCTAGTTAAGATTGGATTAAGCTGGGAGATAACACAGTGGATTATGGCTTGTATTTCCAGTGTTAATATGGTCGTTTTAATTAATGGATCCCCTACAGAGTTCTTCAGCAGTCATTCTGGACTTCGACAAGGATGATGTCCCCTCTCCCTGCTACTGTTTCTACTTGTTGTAGAATGCCTTAGTAGACTTTTGAAGGAAGTTGTTGTTAAAGGTTCTTTTCATGGACTCAAAGTTGCCTCCTCCAACTTTGTGACACATCTACTTTTTGTAGATGATGTCTTAATCCTGGGGCACGGGGATTATGAAGAATGGTTGGTCTTCAAATGAATTCTAACATTGTTTTGTACAACTTCAAGTATGGAGGTTAATTGCCACAAATCAGTCTTTTTAGCACAAAACATCGACTCCAACCTTAAACAATGTTTATTTTCAGCGTTCAACATTTTGATTATTAACCTGGAGGAAGGAATGAAATATTTAGGTTTCTGCTTAAAACCTAATGGTTACAGAGTAGTGGAATGGAATTGGCTGATTGAGAAAGTTGATAAAAGAATTAACAATTGGACTTCGCGGTGGCTCTCTCTAGGTGGAAGACTGATGCTAGTGAAATTTGTTCTACAAAGTATTCATGTGTATTTGTTCAGTTTAGCGAAGGTGCCCATCTCCATCATTCACAAAATCCAACAACTCATGGAAAACTTCCTTTGGAGAGGAGGAAATAAAACAACATGATATCATCTATCCAAGTGGCAAACCTTTGCATCTTCCAAAGATTTAGGGGGGATGGGGTATAAGGAATATTTTTTGGTTTGCCAAGTCTTTAGCTGCTAAATCCTATTGGAAGGGGATTTCTGGATATAGTCTTTGGAGTCAAATTCTTAAAGGAAAACATTTAAAAGGTGTTAAATTGATTTCCTAGATAAGAAAAGGAAACTTCAAATATCCAATTGCCTCAAATTTCTTGAAAAAATTCATGAACTCTTTCCATATCATTAAGCAGTGGTTAGCTTGGCAAATAGGGAACGGTAAACAGGTCATTCTCGAGAAGGATCCCCTCATTGGAGATAACTCTTCTTACAAACTCTCTGAAACTCTTATCCAGATCCTCAATAAGAAAGGTATATTTTCCATAACGCAAGCAACTGTTCCATTTTCACCTGACAATTCTCAGCATTGGTTAAATACCATTCAAATAAACTTAACCAGAGAACTATCAATTGAATGGAATAATTACATTGCAGGATTGAAAAGCAACTTAATCTCTCTCAAACAAACAAATGATCAACTTGTGTGGTCTTGGAACAGGGCAGTTGGATCGGTTTCTGCAGATTTAGCTTATCAATGCATTGCATTTTCTTCATATAATGGTGACCTCAAATGGTGGTATAAACCAATATGGAAATTTAATATTCCAAGCAAAATTATTTGCTTCATGTGGTTATGTTTAAAAGACAGTATCCTCACTGGTGCAAACTATAAGAAAAGGGGAGGCATTGGCCCTGTTGTATGCTCATTTTGTCTACAAGATGATGAGACAACAAATCATTTGCTCATGCAATGTGAAGTTACAAAAAACATTTGGAAATAAATTTTAAATTCCTTAAATTTATCTGATGCTTGGAGACATACTACACTGGAAAAAAAAACTTATTACATTGGTTTATAAAATATCCAAGTATGAAATTTATCCCCTTCCTGGTTAGCTGGAGAGTATGGAAATACAGGAACAAAATACTCTTTGATAATTGGAAAAGAGAGGACGACAGAATCATCTCTAGTATTCTTCTAGACATTAAAGAATATAAAGGTACAGGTAAAGAGGAAAAAGTGGATTATATACTAAACCCTGTTTTTTTTTATGAGAAACCATTTGGTGTTTTTTATAGTGCAACTGTATATAACAATTGTGGAGTTAGAATCTTCATAAAAATAAGTGCACACCATGGTTACAAAGCTTATTTTGCAGGAGGAAAGGGTAATAACATGAAGGTTGAAATCTTGGGACTTTGGGGATTACTTTTTTTTTACACTGAAACTATCCATAAAGAAAATGATGGTAGTTGGGGACTCCAAAGTCACAATTGATTTGATTAATGATTATACAAATTTGAATCTAATGTATCTTCACATCTGGAAAGATCAAATTAAAAGCCTAAAGACGAGTTTTGAAGAGATACGGTTCTTGCATATCCATAGAGAATTAAACACAGAAGCAGATAAACTCTATAAGAAAGCTTTGGACAACCCAATGGGATGTTTTTATTATGAGGAATTCTTCAAAGAAAATTTTGTTAACTCAGGAAGTTTTATTATTTTCTAATGATGCCATATAGTGCACTTAAGTCTCCAAAGGAATATTACATTTTCAATGTATGATATATAAGAATATGTTTTTTGTAAAACTATTGACAACTGTCAATAACATCTATATAGAACTAGCTCAGTTATAGAGCAAAACAAGATTATGAGGAGATATTAGATTCTCTGATCATACAAACCCTTTTTTTTGTAAAAGTGAAAGAACACTTGATTCTAATAGAATAATAGTGTATATGTTTTTTCCTGCGTGAAAAAAAAAAGATCTGTTCGGTGACTGTCATTGTCATTCTGTTGTTCCTTAATAACTAATAATACCATTATATTAATGGTGAATAAATAATTATGCTACACTAAATCATATATTCTAAATCACACAGATGTATTGCATAAATGTTCTTGCAATAAAATGTAGCTTTAAAAATTAAGTTATATGCATTTTTCAAATTTTGATGTGTTATGTCATTGCTAAAGAAGTAGAATTGTAATAAATACTTAGTTAAGCCCATAAAATTGAGCAAAATCTTCAATGACAATGGTAAAGCACATGCTTTAAATTTATGAGAAGAATCTTATCTTTGTATATTTTAAATATATAAACTTGTCTGGGAGGGACTAAACTGCCATGTAGCACTTGTTTTATTAGTTGGATTCCTACATGCTTATAAAATATTTCTATTTAACTTATGAAAACACATTGTTTTCATATGCAAATTATTAACATTAACATACAAATATGTTTGAAATGATGTTTTTAAACATGTTCCTATAGTTAGGGGTGCAAGGGATCATCCTTGATCCTAGAGGAAAAATTGAAACAACTTATGCTTAGGGTTTAAGGAATTGCACCAATAACCATCTAAGGCATATGCCTTCTTTCAAGGCTTGCATATTGCTATCGATTCTAGAATCAAATCTCTAATTTCTACAGGAGATTTAAGGACAATCATCAAATTGATGGCTTTGAAATCTACCCTTGCTCACAACAAGTTAGTATCTATTATCGCTCTCTCTCCAAAGGAGGTTTGCTTTTTTTCCAAAGGTCTCATTTTTCAGATATTGAGGTAGCATAATTTCCAAGCGGACTCAATCACCAATGAGGCCACCTCATAAAAAATGGGGGTGCTAAGGATCAATGAAAGTTTAAGTTATCGAGCCATAGTGCTAAGGATCAATGAAAGTTTAAGTTATCGAGCCATACCATAACTATTATACCCATGCATCCAAGGGCATGTACCGTCGCCTTAAAGCACCATATGGAATGCCTCCCTAGTCATCTGAATCAACTTTAGGTGAATAAATTTGATAAGGCCATCCCAACCCCCTTTGCATGCTTGAACTTATGGAGGGGTTGTCACTTGAACTACTAGATGAGAGTGATCATAACAAAGGCGAGAGAATGGAATTTTGAAAGGGAGAAGGAAGAAACATAGTTGGGAGCCAGTCGAATTTGTTCGTTAGTTGCTTTGTAAGAATCACAATCATCCTTATTTTTGTATTTTGGAATTGTTGCTTGCTGGAATTAGGTTCGGGGTATGCCATGTGCATGATTTCACACCAACTAAAATTCTTGGATAGTCTTTGTGTATTCAATTGTCTAGAAGTTATGCATTGTCAATTAGAATTATGTTCTTGTCACCTTAGTTATGTGGGTCTCAATCACAATGAGCATCTGTATTTTGGTGTTGTGGGTTCCCTATCTTGTGGGTTTGGCCTCTTGGCTTTGGTGGGTTCCCTATCTTGTGGGTTTGGCCTCTTGGCTTTGTTTTGTCCAGGCTTAACAAGTTTAACAACTTTCAAAAATTGTGGATCTCATGGTGCCTTGGGGATGTTGTTTAGTTTATGGAATAGTGGGGTTGTTTCATTATTACCAATATATTGTGGGAGGAAATTGGCTCTTGATTGGTGCCCCTGCATGTGTATTGCCACTATGGATTACAGGGAATTACAAGAAATTTTATGAGTTCTTTGAAATGCATGAAGAATCTATTAAATGTTATAGGATTTCCCTTTTCTTTGTCACTTCAAAGGTTCATGACTACGAGCATTAGTGCACCTTCCAAATTTCCTTAATCATGAATACACTTATGAAGCAAAAACAACAAATTGCCACCCTGGAAGCTGAATGTAGTATGCTAAGAAAAAAGCTTGTAAATTTGAGCAAAGGATCTTAGTTAGGGGCCTCTAATCAAAGGATGTCAAACAATTATGCTTAAGGCGAATTTAAGGAAGAAGATATAGTCCACCAACTGATAGAGGATACAAAGCTTGGGAATCATGACTTCGTTCCCTCTAATGTTGGAATGGAAGATGTTGTCGGTTGCCATGTGAAGAAGATATAGTCCACCAACTGATAGAGGATACAAAGCTTGGGAATCATGACTTCGTTCCCTCTAATGTTGGAATGGAAGATGTTGTCGGTTGCCATGTCTTTTGCTAAGTTTTTATGTTCTTTAAATTGATTAAAATATCGCGTATCTTTTTTCAGAGTATATAGTTGTAATAAGTTCTCGGATGTTTTGACTAAAGATATATGTAAGATCTCATTTTTTGATATAAGGAGTTGTCTATTTTACCTAGAAACTCTAGACAATAGTCATATGTTCTTTTGTTGTTTAGCATAGCTACAATTTTTATATAATACAGTTTTTCCCAATTTAAAAAAAACAAAACATGTTCCTATATTTTCTCATGTATATGTAAACATTAATGCTTTAAAACATGTTCTTATCATTTTTTCATGTATATTGTACTTTGAAAATCGATTAGTAATTGGTTTTAGTAAATTAGAAACAATTTTAGGTCTTACACTAGGACCAAAAGGTAGTTTCAACCTAGATGGTGTCTGCAAGAAAGCTAGTCTCTGTACTGTCATTGTTGAGGCTACAAAATGGGCTCATGTGTTTTCAAGTAGCATCTAGTGTTGGTTCCATACATGAGACGAGATACTACGCCCGACTGTAGTTTAACAATTTTCCCAAAAGGTAATTATATGTACGACTATTAAAACAATATTTTTTAAACCAATAACTTTTCTTTTTTTCCAAGGAAAAAAGGTGTATTTGTATTTCAAGTAAAGTACATACATTTAGTATTGCCTCTGGGGTATAACAAAAAAGCTTGTCAAACTTGTGTCTAAAGTATTTGCTAGTGCACCATGTATTCTATTTGCATTATTGTTTGAGAGATCAACACAAGAAAGCACCACCCTACATGAAAAAAGAACAATCTTTTGCTCAATTTTAATGTTCTTTAACGTTATTAGAATATTAGGTATCTTTTTTCAAAATATATAGTTGTAAGATGTTTTGGGATGTTTTGACTGAAGATATATGTAAGCTCTCCTTTTTGCATATAAGGAGCTGTCTATTTTGCCTAGAAACTATGGACAACATTAGTATGTACTTTCGCTATCTAGCGTAGCTACAACATTTATATAATACATTTTTTTCCAATTTCAGTTTAAAAAAACAAACAAAAACACGTTCATATAGTTTCTCATGTATATGTAAAGATGTAATGCTTTAAAACATGTTCTTGTAATTCTTGCATGTATAATATTGTACATTGAAATTTGATTAGTAAGTAGTCTTAGCCAATTAGAAGTAGTTTTATGTCTTACTCCACGACCAAAAGACAATTTCAGCTTAGATAGTATCCGCAAGAAAGTTAGTCTCCTATACTATCATCGTTCAAGCTACAAAAATGGTGTCATGTGTTTTCAAGCAACATGTAATGTTAGTTCCATACATGAGATGAGATACTATGCCTAGTTGTAGTTTAACCTTTTTCCCAAGAGCAAATTGTATTTATGATCATTAAAACAATATTTTTTTTAAAACAACAACTTTTCTTTTTTTTTTCCAAGGGAAAAAGTTGCATTCGTATTTCAAGTAGAAAGAAAATACATTTAGTATTGACTCTAGGGAATAACAAAGAAGCTTGTCAAGCTTGTGTCTAAAGTATTTGCTATTGCACCTTGTATTCTATTTACATTCTTGTTTAAAATATCAACATAAAAAAGAACTATCCTATAGAAAAAGCACTGCCCTACATAAAAAAAACATTGTCTTATATAAAAAATACACTATCCTAGTCGAGGGGAAATAACTCAAATGGTTGGGAGGTAGGTTTCAAACTCTCCCCACCCAAGTTCAAATCCTTGATGAGACATTTGGTCCATTGTGGTGAGGCTAGAAGGGTAGATTCCCCCTAGGAGTGGAACCTTCCCGCGGGTGTGTCTTCAGAAGTCTCGACCCTTGCTAAGTCATAAGTTTCCTACTAGTGTCAACTTGCAGGTTGTTGGCACTAGCATAAGGTTTATAGTGGCAACCACTTGATTCACTACCACTATAAACCCTTTTTTTTCTTGTTATTTTTTTTAAGGCACTATCTTACATCGAAGTCTAAAAAAAATTAATCTATGTCCTTAAGGACTTATAATGGTCATTAACATTGTCATCAATTTTTTTATATTAATTATTGAGAGATTTGCAATTTGTTGAGAGACTTTGAACATCTTTTACTTTAGATATGATGATGCTACCTGTAGACATCAAGTTTTGCTTTGACAATGTGTTTGTCTAGGAATTAAGTTTTTTGTATACAAGGGTGCATGAGAAAGCACATTTTTTTCCCAATTAGTTCTTAGACTTGATTTGTAAATGGTAGGCCTATGGTTTGCCTCTCTCACCAACATAGATACTAAATGCAAAGAATTAATTAGTATATTTATGCTTTTATTTCGTTGTATTAAATGAAAGTATTAAAACTTGTAGATTGAATTTAAATGATAAAACAACTTTGATTTAAACAATCACCCACACAACAATAACACATATATACCATGGAAACCCAATATTGGGAAAACCAACAAATATTGGCTTCTTGGCTCAAGTAGAGAGAGGAAATCACGTGTAGTATAATAAAAATAGCCACTCTCTCAATGATAGCTAATTTGTATATTTATGCTTTTATTTAATTATATTAAAACATGACTATAATAAAACATGTGACTGAATTTAAATGCATAAAACAACTTTGAAGTAAACAATCACCCACACAACAATAACACATATACACCTTGGAAACCCAATATCGGGAAAACCAACAAATTATGGCTTCTTGGCCCTTTTAACAGTGAAAGAAAATTATATGTAGTGTAACAAAAATAGACACACTCTCTTAATAAGAGATGTTGGAGTGTTCTTACTATCTCTTTGCAATGTAGATTTTTACAAGCATCAATACACCATTACAATGTTGTGGACAAGACCTTTATGGTCTTAATCACTTCCTATGTCTTTTGCAACAACTCCAACTCGAATATGGTTTTCTTCGTTTTCTCTGCAAATGATATACTCAGTGTCAAAAATAGACTTCACTCCCTCTTCCATGGACAAGATATCAGTCATTCGTCCATTCAATCTTAGAGTGCACTATCACTATTGGACACCTCTTCTATCTTCAAAACCAAGTCATTGTGCTTGTTGCCATGTTCTACAGCATTAGGTCTTCTTCAACCGTGCTCTTGAGCATAATGAATCCTTCTACAATTTCCTCCTTTGTCCTCTTTGTTAAAACATTTTGTATGAAGGCCAAGGGGAATGGGGCAAGTAAACAATGCCCTTGGATTTTTTCCATATTTCACTGTGAGATAGACTAGCTCCCTCAACCATGAACTACAATATCTAATCCATTTGGTCTATGGGGCAATTCTCTCTATTTGTTCAACATCTGCATACTAAAAAATGCTCTTTTAAAAGTACTTCTATGTTTTGCAAACCTCTAGTTTTAAACATCATCTTTTTCATTTCCTTAGATTTAATGGTCATTCACATCTCTCTCCCAATTTGTTTTTGCTCCCTTGGAAGAGTTGTAGAATGTTTTGTCTCCCATAATGCTAAGAGATTCCCATCTATTTTTCAGCTAGTAGATCCAACTGTGTTTTTTCCTTTGGGGGGATGAAGCAGACAAATCAATTGCTAAAATTTGGTGGGCATGTGGAGTTGGTTATCAACTATTTTTAAAAAATTTACTACCAATGGACATTGTATGATCGAGTTATAACAAAATTACATCTATATCCATTTTCACATATTAAGTGGTAAATGGATGAATTCAAGGCTAATTTTTGGTGGACATGTACTAGAGAACCCTAGTGCAAATTTTGTTTTCATTCAACTTCATATGCCCCTCGTTATGCTAAAAATATGAAATCAAATTTTAACTTGTTTGTTTCTACAACAACTAGGGCAGTTTTGCAGCCACTGCATTTTGGATATTTTATGCACTATATTACATAATTTAGAACAATTGAGTACCAAATACATAAGATACAAGACTCAATGTCATCAACCATGAGCTTCCCTCCTTGTTTATAAGATTAAGACCTAACACTAATTGACACGACCACTGGTGGCCCTAAATTAATGACTACATAGTGGACCTTATTACATTAAATAAACACCACATGTACACTGATTAAACATATCATAGACATAGTTATGGAGGTACATACTAGGCTTGGTTGTAGCAAACAATGGAGACCATGGGCTACTAGTGGGGGACAAAAAGGAAATTTTTATGTTTCCTTGGCTTGATTGTATCCAACAAGGAAGACCTTATATTAGTTGGGGATAATAATGTAGGTTAGCCCTTGGGAAAATAAGGAATATGTTGGACTAGTTGGGGTTCTCAAGGCAAGTTATTCCTTGGCCAAGAGAGGAATACCTTGTAGTATTTGGGGCTAGAAAGCTAAGTAATCCCTTGGTTGAACAAGCAAGACCTTGGATTAGTTGGGGCGAGCAAAGTAGGTTATCCATTGGGTGAACAAGCAAGACCTTGGATTAGTCAAGGCTACAAGGTAGGTTATCCCTTGGGTGGACAAGGAATACCTTGGCCTAGCTAGAGCTAGCAACACAAGTTATCCCTTGGTCAAACAAGGGAGGCCTTTGATTGGTTTTAGCCAACATGGTAGTTATTAGGTTCCCTTAGTTGGTCGAGAGCCATTAAGAAAGCATGTGACTAGTTAGTGTTAGTCACGCGAATTAACTTAGTGTCCTTGGTTGGTTGGGAGCCAACAAGGAAGACTTGCAACCAATTGGAGCCAACAAGGAAAACCTTGAGCTAATTTGGGACAACAAAATAAAGTAATCTTACAAACTTGATTAGATGTAGCCAACAAAGGAAGCCTTGAAGGTAGGTGGTGCTAGTTATGGGAATTAGCTTCGTACCCTAGCGTGGTTGAAACCAATGGGAAGGGCCTTGATATAATCGGGGACTAGCAAGGCAATTAAACACAATGCATTTGGTTGGCTAGGAACTAGCTAAGAGGACTTGAATCCATGTAGGGATAGTAAGATAGGTGGACATATTTTACCTTGCATGGTTGACAACACATAAAGAAGGCCTTGAACAAATCAACTAGCAACATGGGTTAATTCATTTACCCTTTATTTTGGTAGAAGCACAACAAGGTACCCTTGGGACCATAAATTTGGACTCTTAATGTTGTCAGAGAGAAAATGTTGTGGCATCTCCACAAGTATGGTAAGCATATGATTGTTGGAATTCCTAGAAATTGATTCCCTCCACGATGTTTGAAATTAAGTATTATTTTATATGTTGTAGATATTTTTGTGAGTGGGTGTTGATGATCTCCCGACATATATGATAAATGTGTAATATCGTTACAAATATGACAATTGAAACCTTTAATGGTGAATTTTATAGGTGTGTTTAAATTTTGAAACCATTACTGATAATGCATTTCTTTTGGGAAACTTAGGCCATGTGAAAATATCCATGTGATATTGGAGGAATCATGTTTTTCCCCAAAAAATATACTAGTAAATAAATTATTGGGTGGTTTGATGGGGCAACGCAGCAAAGTGGTGATCAAAGTGGGGCAAGCAGGGTGATAAAGATCAATGAATTTTCAACTTATAAATGGACCTTAAATTGTGGTCATGGAACAAATACAAGAGCTGAGCTTATGCGGGTATTGGCTTTACTAACCTTGGCATCTCGACCTTCAATCACATATATACTTGTCCTTGGAGAGTAAAAAACAATCATTGATTGTATAAAGAGAAAAGGCGCATTACAGGTTGTCACTTTAGACTGCTGGAAGGATAGGATATCTGATCTCATCAAGCTCTTCAGGACTATATCCTTTGCCCATGTTTTCAGAGAAGAAAATCAAGAGGTTGTTAGTTTATCAAAACATGCTCTTCAAAAGCATCTTGGGATCATTGCTTACTATCCATGGGAAGGGGGCCACGAGGGCCCAACTATGTTTTTAAATCTATATTAGAAGTCTATAGGGGATGCTCCCAGAGTTTATAAAATGTTTTTTTTTTAAGACATTTTGTGTAGTATTATGATCGAGTAATATGTTGCTTTCTACATGTCAATGTAATTTTGGTAAACATAGGAGATGACAGAGTTATTGCAGGGGATATAGAATTCTCGTTGTAGTTTTTGATGGGAATAGTCCATAAAATCCAAAGGAACTTCTGATGTAATTGACTGATATGTGAGCATATTATATTTCAATATAAATATAATGTGAAATTTTCTGTGGAAAAAAATAAATCTTGTCTTGATTCTAGGAAACGAGAACACCTTATCACAAGTGATCACAACTTGGATTAAAGAAGCATAAGCAAAGATAAGTATCGTTGAAACATTGTAGTTATTATTTGTTATGATGTTGTTTGCATTTATAAACATATAAGAACATTACGATGGAGTGACACTAATACGATAATTATTTTATAAGTAAAGAAAGCTTGGTGTGATTTTCAAGGTAATATAAATTTATCTAGCATAATGATGACATTGTTGATGATTAAGACTAGCAAGGAAAACAGATTTTCAAGGTAATATAAATTTATCTAGCATAATGATGACATTGTTGATGATTAAGACTAGAAAGGAAAACATTAATGGCACATTATAAAGTGTTGAGATTAGTTGGGGCCAACAAGGAGGAAATGTACATGCATGAGGATAATCTTGTTGATAAGAAAAATTGGCAAATCAAAATGTATAAAGAACAAAATAGCGGTCCATATTACTACATCATATGCTTAAGAAGAAAAATGTATTGAAGTTCATGTGCTTCCAAAATGGGGGAAATCTAATACCTTGGTTTGACTAGTGGAAAACTTGTCTACTTCCCTTTTAAAGTAAATACATACTTTAAACACTTTGTAGAGGAATTTAAAGTAAA
>CBVK0101962587.1:0-10249 GCA_900067695.1 Picea abies | reverse complement strand
CCGAGATCTACACTCTTTCCCTACACGACGCTCTTCCGATCTCACGGAGATTAAGAATCGCCTCAACCTTAATAGGATCTACCTGGATCCCATGACGTGAAACAATAAAACCAAGGAGACGGTTGGATTCTACGCAAAAGACACACTTATGAGGATTCAGGTGAATACGATAGAACCGACAATGAATGAAAATTGCTCGGAGATGATTAGGGTGATCGACTCAGCGTAAAGAGTGAGTCGACAAATCGTCCAAATAAGGTTGAACGATATGCTTGATATCGTGAAATGCGTAAGACATAGCACGTTGGAATGTAGCACCTGCGTTCTTTAGACCGAAGGGGAGTTTTCTATAGGCGAAAGTACCCCAAGGACAAATAAAAGCCATTTTATGTTGGTCCTCAGGATCGATATTGATTTGATTATAGCCAGAAAATCCATCCATGAGGGAAAAGATTTCACTGCCGACACAGTCATTGACGATCTGGTCAATGAAAGGGGTTGGAAAATTTTCCTTTGGACAAGCTTTGTTGATATCCCGATAATCAACACAAACGTGTATACTACCACCTTTCTTATCAATCGGTACTGGGTTGGAAACCCATTCTGTCAATGCCATGGGATAAATAAAACCGGCTTTAAGAAGTTTTTCAACTTTGAGTTTAATGGCTGCCACTTTACATGGATGGACAGGACGGAGGCACTGTCGAACTGGTTTAGCTCCAGGGTATGTCTTAATTTCATGAACAACGATAGCAGGGTCAATACCCAGCATCTCTTTGTAACTCCACGCGAAGAGGTCACGAAATTCTTTAAACAAGGAAGAATAAGTGACAATTTCCTCTGGAGAACACGAAGCTCTAATATGAACGTTCTCTACTATCCCAGGTTTAACAATAATATCTATGGGAACCATGGAAGAAATTTGACTGAGGTTCCCTTCTGCAAACACATCTCGTGTAGATTGGGGAACAATGGATATAACAACAACAGTCGATGGAGTCGAAATCTGTTGATAATTCTCTAGAGTCTGTTGTTCCAGAAATAGAATGGAAAGATGATGTCCATCGTCCCAAGGGGTTTCATCCATGACGGACATGATCATCTCGTCAGTGGGAAAGACGACACAGAAAGGATCGGGAGATAACTCCTCAAGAGAGGAAGTAGTAAGAGTTGTTGATTGAATGGCTTGATAAGCGGACTCAACCGGACTTAACGGCATGACGTCGCCGAAATGAACATGATCTCCAAGATCAGGGACTATCCAAGGGTCAGCAGACACAGGAAGTTTATGAGGTACAGTAGAGATCATATTAATGGAAGCAACTGACGGGCATGGAATATCGGGTGGCGGTGGTATGGGGAAAGTACCCATTAACGAAGAATCCTTCAAAAGACCAACTCCAACATTCTCGTAACCCAGGGGGGGTTTAGCTATGAACGACACGTTTCCAGTGTGAGTATTGGTATTCAAGAAGGCAAGTTGATCAACCATAACCACTTTTCCTTGGTGAGGAAATCGTACGACACGGAACAGGGTTGACACAATAGCACGCATAGAATCGACCCAACTACATCCAAGTAGAAGATTATAATCTAGGGGAGCATCAAAAACTTCCACTTCAACCTGGATGGTCTTACCTTCGAGAGTAATAGGAAACGACGGAAGAACACTGTAAGGCTTAAAACTAGAGCTGTTGAAGGCTCTCAAAGTGTTTTGTGATTCGTTTAACGGGGGAGAGCCAATGGCTTTCCAACAAGTAAAAGACATTACACACGTAGAGGCCCCCTCATCAATAACAGTCTGACAAATGCTCTTGTCGGTGACAACAACTTGTATTTGAAACAAAATCTGTGGGGGTAACCTTGGAATATGGTCTTCCAAGTCAAAGACTATCAAATTCGTATCCGTGGGATCAATTCCACCAATTGCTTTCAACAGAGCCCTTCGCTGTGCAGGACAAGATTGAAGGACTTCAAGGGCAGACATCACTGAAGGTGCTTGGGCCAGATCTTCGAAAATGCTATAGTTCTGGGCTGCACGAGCATGAGGATTGAATGCCAATTTCTTAACGACACCTTTCGGGGGTGGTCATATAATTGTATTGAGGCTCGGTCATTCGAGATGAAGAGGACCATTTGTAGGTGGGTTCGGTGGAGAGGGTTGTACCAGATCAGGAGGTAAGTCGTCAACCTTCTCCTTAGAAGGAGTATAGTCTTTAGCTCTAGTGGTAAGTGCAACATTGTCTTTCTTGGAATCACTGGTGCACATCAAAACATAATATGATGTAGAAGTAGAGGGTTGGTCACGCATGACGAACGAAGCCTGTTGTTGAGATGGGAAGGGTTGAGACAAGACTGCCAGCGTAGAGGGTTTGGGTGTTCCTTGAAGGAACTTGTTAACCTCGGCAGATCTCGGACAATCCTTCATGTAGTGATCGTCACCACAGATAAGGAAAGGGTAGCGTGGTTTGCATTCATCCTGGTCCTCAACAGGAATGAATCTGGTTTGCTCATTCTGATTATTGTTTTTACTCTTCTTATTCTTGCCTCTTCCTTTCTTAGATTTTTTCTTACCGGTCGGTGTAGATTGAGCAACGTTCACTTCAGAGGTTTTATCGGCGGGAGGAGCAGGAGACAGAGCACTTTGAACATTAGAAGAATTGGATTTTGGGGTTGTAGTTGAAACTGGATGTGAGTGGGTATGAGTGGTCCCAATCACACCATCAACTGCATGTGAGGCAGCTGGAGTAGTAGAAGTGCTGGAAGTACCAGGACGAGGTAAATCAGGTATTAGGGTGTAAAGTGTTCCCATTTGCGAATAAACGAGATCAAGGTACTGAGCGCGGCTTATATCCTGCTCTTCTGTAACAACACCACCCATAGCGATGTCTTTATTAATTTCATTCATGAAATATTTCATAAACCATTCTGCCAGTAACTGATCAGAGAGTTCAAGTTTGATGAGATGGCGTCGCCGTCTCCACTCATGTATATGATCTGAGATGTGAGTACCTTTCATTTGTTTGAAAGAAGTCAAGATCTCAGTCCCAGTATCGTAATGGATCAGTAACTAGTAATGTGTGAGAAAAGCCATAGCTAAGGTGTTGAAATCAGAAAATAAACCTCGTGGCAATTCAATGTACCACTTCGCAGTCGAACCGGTAAGGGTTCGTTGAAAAAGACGCAGACGAATGGAGTCATCCATCAATGAGTTGGACGAACACGATAAATGAAAAGTCATGACATGATTATTGGGGTCCTCTCCTGCCTTTCCATCGAATTTTGGAATATCTGATGGGAGCTTAGCAGGAATAGCAGGCCATTGGGGAGAGTGACGAATAGGATCATTTAGAATCCTAGTCAAATATGGCAAATCCAAGGTAGCAAGAAAAGGCAACTATCGGTTTACTTGCGAGTACTGATGGCTTTGGGGTGGAAGCCCCGTTGGCAGACTAGTAGGAGCATAAGTAGACTATCCGTAGAGGGAAGCTCCTGGTTGGTTTGGTGGTGGCTAGAGAGGGTAGTAGCCCCAAGGATTGTAACCTTGAGTTTGGGTAGGGACCTGAGGTTGAGTAGTTTGACCCGAACCACAAATAGGATTAGTTACACCTGGATATGGTTGGCCCATAGGAGGGATAGTGGTTTTCCCCCCAGCAGTTTGAGGAAAGTTTTGTAAAAGTTGATTCCAATACTAGGCCAATGAAGGAGGTATATTTTGTCCAAAAGAGGAGGTTGGTCCCTCTACCGTAGGAATAGTTCCACCCGGAAGTTGTGTACCAACCATAGGTTGCGTGGTAACGGTGTTGTGTCCGGGAAAAGGAAAATGAACTGTACCACCCTGTCCACCAATAGGAAACTACAAGTTTGGTGCAATAGTTGGGATAGTGCCACTGGGATTAGGATTGCTAGTAGGAAATAGAGGGAGTGTCGGGATGAAACCAGGAATAGAATGCCCAGGAAACAGAGGACCACCTGGAGAACTGGCTGGGGTTTGTGGAGGTGTTGGATGGGAAACATTCAACAAAGGATTCAACGCATGGTAACTAGGGGGTAAATTTGGGTTGACCTCAGGCATTCGCTGGGTATTGATAGGAGGAAGAGTAGTTGCAGGAATCTCGGTTTGGACACTCGTGGTAGTCACGAGATGGGCCATCTCGGGAGGAAGAAAAAAATGATAAGTGGTAGTCTCGGGTGCAGTTTCTGTCTCAGGAGACATAGGAGGGTTGATTTTGTAAATAGGGGATGACTCTGTATTGAAAAGAACTCGATGGAAATTACTGGACCAAAAAGGATCTTGGCCTACTACACCGTGAGAAGGCCCAACAGTTGATTCAGAGGATGTAACAGCGGTTTCTTCAGAAGGATTTACTCGTCCAACAGGTCGTTCACCACGACGAATGCAATAGTCCTCTATAGTATTGGTAATTCAAAAATCACCTAGAGGTTCAGTGCGTTCTACTTGTGGAGGTGGTGTAGAAACATCTTGGACTTCACTTATGTCCACGTGTGGTAGAGGAACAAGGGGGATTTCACCCTGACGAGGAGAGTCCTCAGGGGTACCCTCAGGTGTTGCTGTATGCAAGGGTTGTGAAACGTCCGGATGTTCTGGGGATAAACCTTGCATCCTATGTGAACGTCGTGGGGGAGCAATTGTAAACAAGTGACACACGTCATCACGAAAATCCTATGGTCAACTTCGAGAAACGAACAACACACACTAGTAAACAAAATCTAGAAGCAATCACCAAGCAAACAATACCTTCTAATATTGAAGCCACTAGTTGGTGATGAAATCCAACGTCGTAACAACGAGATAAGAAGGGGCGGGGCTAAGGTGGAAAAGTTACGTTGACAACCTACTTAACAGACTTACGCCCTGGTACAAGCTCCCACACATAATCGTGGGTATACCCTCCAAGGAGCTTGAGTGAGTTTGATCAATGTCAATTCCAGGTACCGTGAAGACTTTCCCCTCCACAGTCACCTTGGGTAAGAACCTAGAGAGATAGGCCACTAAGGTCACCACAAACAATAGTACATCCTGGGGGAACAGTCATCAGTCTGATCCACACGCAAGGGTAGGGTATCAAGCCTGAAACCAACTCAAAGGCTTCCACTCATAATTGTGGGTATACCTCGGAGTGATGCTCGTAATACGTGCAATCTCTACACCGATGTCAACAAAGAAGGGTTAGTAACTCTGCCAACACCAATGCGACCTAGTGCTTGACCCTTGTGTTAGAAGGGCTTCCTAGGACAATATGTTGCCAATGGAATTTAACACTCCCTAACTCAATATGCTATTGTGTGTTTTTGAGCTTTTGGAGAGTGTATCTCTCTTCCTACTCCAAAGCACTAGCCTAGCTAAATGTTGGTGTAAAAGAGCCCTAGAAAAGAGTTACTAGATGAATTTTAATACTACGCAATGTTTTTTAAAGGTTGTTGTTTACTCAAAGGTAACGGAAGTGAAACTCGTGATGTATGACTCTGACCCAAATAATGCAAGGATAATGATGAAATATAATCCTTTTCATTCCATGAACCCTGTTTATGGGAAAGAGAGAACAGTTTCCGAATCAATCTCAATACTACAATGCAAATGCAATGCTCAATTTCCGTTCATATGCCAATACAAACAATCATTTATCAATGAGCAATCTCTATATGTCTTTTTCAAAACTTCAATAAACTCTAAAACTTGATTTTCAATGTTTTTGAAAAAGAAAAAACAAAATCTTGAAAGAAAACTTGTTGTTCACTTTCCAAGAAGAACTCTGATTAATGAGAAAAAAAAATCAAATCATCAATAATCAAACAATAACAACCCAACCAAAACTTTCAATGAAAGTAAAAACAAAAGAAAACAAAGGAGTTCCTCAATGCAAATGAAAAAATGTCCTTTCGAACCAACAAGAAAACAAGAAACACCAAACACTCAACTCGCAACCAATCACTGGTTCTCAGCCAACTAGACACACTCAACTCCAGAAGTCAAAGAGAATGAAAATTCCAATAAGGGCCAAGAAATGAAAGTGGAGCTACAAAGGCAAGAAAAAACATTGAAACCCTAGATTAGTTCAAGCAAGCAAACTGAAGCAAGAGATGTGTAAGTCTAAGATCTAATAAGCCAAAAAGGTGTAAATCAACAGATCTGAGCAGTTGACAAAGTCAAAACTTAATTCCAAAAATTTCAAAAAATCTATTCGTGGGCAAGTAGTGGAACACAGTGCGAGAAGATAGTATTCTCGCAGGCTACTTTAATGCAAGGTGCGAGGTGTTCGCACTGGACTATATATGCAAAGTGAGAACTTGCCTGGTTCTCGCAGGCTATCAATGAACACAGTGTGAGAATTCCTGAAGATAATAAATTTTTTGAAAAAGCAAGCAAAATTCAAAGTGGCTTATAGACCCAAAAAGTCTCTGAGGATATCCTGAGAACTCAGATATTGACAAAACAGGAAAAAAATGCAAATAGAGAAAATGGCCACAGAAAATTCAAAAAACCATAAAGAAAAGGGAATTTCTCCCCAGTGGAGTCGCCAATTTTGTTTCAGGATAAATCCATGAGTGCGGACACAAACCGATCTCCCTAGATCCACCTGGATCTAGAACAAAACAAGACAGAATAATACACTATCCCTAGATCTAGACTATTGAATGAACTAAGAGGTAAGGATTATGGACATACCTTATGAACGCTTTCCTTAGGTCTCTGTTGTTCCAAGCTTCTCTCCAATGCTCTTGTCCCATTCAGATCACAATAGTACAAACCAATCAAAGTGAAGGCAGATCAATATATTCAACCTGAGCCTTGATGTTGTAGATCTCCTTTCGATGGCTCCTAGATCTAACACGCACACTTGCTTATGCATGAAGAAAATCAACCACATTTGATGACCTTGTTGTTGTCTCTAGCTGCTGTAGCATCAGTCCTCCATACAGTATTTCACTAATTCTCCAATCAATCTCTTGCTAGTTTGCTTCCAACCTTTTCCATGAGAAATATCCTCAATATATAGGATAAGATAGATTATTTACTTGGATAGGAATGATCCCAAGATATCTGGAATGCCAGCACCTGAACAACCACTCAAAGCCAACTCATGTTTCTAGAAGATTCCTTTCTAGAAGATTTGAGATTTTTATCTTTTTCCTTCCTTTGGAACATGTTTGCATCCTGACAATTACTTACAGTGTGAACTGTTCGCACTCAAGCTTAATGCAGCCTGCGAGAATCAGACATTCTCGCAGGCAGCTATATAGGTAGCCTGCGAACATCCCTTAAAAGCATGATTTCTGGAAGCAGACAAATGTAACTTTTCTCAGGAAATTGTTCTTAATGAAGAGCTTGATTTTCCATCATCATAACATCATCATAACATCCTCATGATGACCAAAATTGTGGATAACAATAGGGTTGGAATCTACTACGACCTTAGTCGTGTGAAGCAGAATGTAATGATGCAGTTTCTGGACTGCGAGGACGAATGTAAGGGCTAGTTTCTCTTCATTTTTATACTTCATGGCTAGCCCTGAGAGGTTTTTACTAATGTAGTAAATGACATTCTCATGATCGTGTTCGTTGATTTGGACGAGAACTCCTGCTACTGAGGTAGTTGATGCTGATATGTAGAGGATATAGTCGCAATTATAGTCGGGTGAACTAATTAAAGGGGCATTAGATAGCACCATTTTAATATCATCAAATGATTTTTGGGCATGTTTGTCCCAGTGAAATGGGATGTCGTGGCATAGTAAGCAAAGGAAACTGTGTGTGCGAGTGGAGTACTCTGGGACAAATTGCCATAGAAAGTTAGCTTTTCCTTGTAAGCTCTGGAGTTGACATAAATTCTAGGGAGGTGGAATTTCTATGATGGCTTGGACTTTGAGGGGGTCCACGGTAATATTGCTTTGGAAACGATGAATTTGAGGAGGTGCCCTTGAGTGACGCAGAACACACACTTGAGGGGGTTCAAGCGGATGTTGTACTGATGACACCATTGAAAGATGATCCGTAAATCATCAAGATGTTGGGTGCATTTCTTGGATCGAGTTGTGAGGTCATCCAAGTATGCAAGGATGATATGAGCTAGATCATGAAAAATGTATGTCATAGCCCGTTGGAAAGTTGCGCCAGCATTATTTAAGCCAAAAGGCATGACACGGTATGCAAAAGTACCCCAAAGGGTAGTGAATGCGGTTTTGTATTGATTGACTGGGTGAATTTGGATTTGGTTATAACCAGAGAAACCATCCATGAAGGATAGAGCCTCGTGGCCTGTGCAGTCGTCAATAATTTGATCGATGAAAGGCATTGGAAAGCTGTCTTTGGGACATGCATGATTGAGATCGTGAAAGTCCATGCAGACACAAATAGTGCCCTATTTTTTGTTAACGGGTATAGGGTTGGAAACCCATAATGTATAGGCAATGGGGTAGATGAACCTGGTTCAGCATAATTTGTCAATCTCGACTTTGATGGCCGCTGCTTTGGATGGGTGTAGCGGTCGCTATTTTTGACGAACTGGTGTAATGTCAGGCTAGGTGTCAATGCGATGTTTGACAATAGATGGATCAAGGCCAGGCATTTTTGTGTATGACCAGTCAAAAATATCTCGATATTCTTGGAAGAGGGCTTTATAGGATGTGACTTATGGAGGAGTGCAAGCGACACCAATGGTGATTTCCTCGACGACTCCATTTTTGATGGAAATATCGATTTTGATGGTCGGGGAAATGTTGGCCATGTTGCCTTCTTCAAAAGCATCAGGGGTAGGAATGGGGTTATTGAACCAGTTGATATGCCCTGATGGGATAAAATCTTTGGTTTCGACTACGTATATGGGGTGTTGGTTAGGAGGCATGGAGGATTCCTATAGAAAGAAGAGTGCTCGGTGGTGTAGCGCATCCCATGGGTAGTCGGTGGTGTTTAACTCTTTGAGTATGTCCTCGTCATAGTGGAATTGATGGGAGTACAGGGGGTTGTAAGGAGTGATATCGGTGACTATCGTCATGTGGTTGTCCCCTGGTGATGAAGAAGCATGGGGAATGATGCAATGAAATTTCGATGGTTCGCACAACATAAAACAAATATCGAAGTACTGAGGAGTACCCATGGTAGTTGGATGTAAAATTTTTGTAGGGAAATGAATGGGATAATTGGGGGAATTTGGGGGTGAATACTCAGATAAGTCATCCAAGAACCACAGAAGCGTCAGGAGGGCCTTGGGTTCGAGAGAAATGATATGAAGAATTTCTAGTGACGCGGTAAGTTCAACCAATGATTTTGTGGGGGTTTGAATCAGGGTTAATTGGCATTGCCTGTATTCAATGATCATAGGAAATTGGTATATAAAATGATCTAAGGATTCACATAAAGAGAAAGGGCACCTCATACATTCATTGACTGAAGTTGTGACATAATGAATGTCAGTGATGTTTGGAAGGGATGATGTAGCTGGATTGGGTTCATTCTGGAAGCTTTGGCGTACTGTGACTAATGTCTTCCAGAAGCGAGGCAGTGCTAGGCAATGGTGTGTATAATGGCCATATTTTGAACATATAGTGCAAGAGAATTTGGTTTGTAGCCCTTTACTACTTGAGTGAGGGGTGGTAGCGGCAGTACTTGCTACAGTGGCGAGTGTTGATGGAGTTTGATTGAGTGGAATCAAGTTCTGTAACTCCGATAGAGATGGGTAGTTGTTGGTTTAGTGCCCATCTTTCTCACATAGCACGCAAGGGGGTTGGACACATGGGGGAAGTGGAGTTGTGGGCTCCTTCTTCTTTCTCCTGCCCCTAGCTGTGGCAGGGAGGGTAGTGAGTGGGGGTATAGAGGGTATGGTGGGAGTGAGTATGGGAATTGTCATTGGGATTCCTTCCATTTGGGGGGGAAGGAATGGTCGAGGGACCATCTCTGGTGGGTGTAAATACCAAACTGGAATTGCTAACACCATATTAGGGAGGGTAAGCATTGCAACTACTTGGAAATCTTGTACGCCGGGTGTTATAACCCTAAAATGCACCATACAGGTTTACCTGGCATCAGGCCTACTCATGCCTCTTCCTAGCCAAAGCCATGCTGAACAAATCCTCAAAAACCACTTAAAACAAGCAACCCGCGCCCTAACTTCTCACTGGGCGTGGGCATCCGCTTGCTGTCCTTATACTGCACGCGGGTATCCGCGGGCTAACCCACTACAGCCCGCGGGTACCTAACAAAGCAAAAAATAAGGAAAGTTTCCGCCGGGAC
>CBVK0101962585.1:0-28302 GCA_900067695.1 Picea abies | reverse complement strand
TCTTCCGATCTCACTTTACAACTTATGAAAGAAGAAAATGAACATTTACAAAATGAGTATTCTCATTATTATTATTGTTTTTTATATATATTATAAAAAGGACAATGTGACAAAAGCATCAAAGAGTCATATTAAAATGGGATTTTGAAATCTCCATTAATTTTATTTTCTTCCTCTTCTTTTATTTTTATTTATTGTTCCTGTGACTAAAAGGCGAGGGTCTAAAGAGGAAGTAGCCAACAGTAATAAAATTAAGTGTCGTGTATTTTGCATTCAGCGTGCTCTGAATCGACGATGCATATACTGTTGGCGTAGTCAAGATCAGCAGAAGAAGATTCGCCAGTGGCAAATGCCCATTCGGCTTGCACTATGTGTGCCAGATCTAGAACTCTTTGGCTGTTTATGACAATGGAAACACATCAAATACTAAAAGCTTGATAAATAAAAAGTTGGATAAATAATAAAAAGTGAGTGTGAAAATACCTGTAAGCCCATTCATTGTCGTACCAAGCGACCACTTTAATCATGTCCTCTCCTACGACCGTGGTGAGTGTAGTATCTACGGTCACTGAAGCGAAGGAACCGCGAAAGTCCATGGACACCAACGGCTCATCACACACTTCAAGAATTCCTCTGAGGGATTCATTCGCAGCAGCCGTCTTGAAGACTCTCTTCACATCCTCTACCGTGATTCCCTTCCTCCCCACGTTCACCACCAAATCCACCATCGAAACGGTGGGAGTGGGCACACGCATAGCAATACCGCTGAGCTTGTTCGTCAGATTGGGCAGCACTAGAGATATTGTCTTCGATATATCCGTGCTCGCTGGAACTATGTTTAGCGCTGCCGCCCTTGCTCTTCTCTTGTCACAGTGTATTGCATCCAACAGACTCTGCATTAAATTACCCAATCTTTAATTAATTAATTTCTACAACTATATAACTATTCAGATGAAACAATAATAACATTAACTCAATCAAATATATTTATTAAAAATGTCATTAATAAATGTGGAAACCGTCTATTCAATTTTGCCCACTAAATTTTCTTAAAAATATTTACACAATCCAATCACCTGATCACTGGTGTATGAATGTGTTGAAGTTACAGTCCCTTTCATTATGCCTGCAACAACAACATGACACTATTATTATCTTCACCTACAGATCTTGCGTAAAAGTGGAATAAAATGGACTTGTGTGGCCACAGAATATTCAGTTCGCCGACAAGTACATTTTAAGCAGGACTGAACTGTGCGAAATCTTTTCACAGTATTCGATTACCTAATGATGCGTCTGCGTCTTTAAGAGGAAGGAAATGTTCATCAACCTTAATAATATCCCACATTTTATGTTATATTGGTGAGTTCGACCGATTTCGACGACATAGAATTATAGCAATGAAAAATTTTCATGCATACCTGCAATATAGCTGGACCGATTTTTTTTGTTGTTTCTTCTATTAAGCACTTACACAGATCTATTAAGTCCTCAATGAAATATTTAAATCCATCCTTAACAGAATTAAACTCTGCAAAAAAATACCATAAATCAGGAAGCAATTACTTACCATCGAACTCTTTGTCCAGGATACTGAGTAATGGAGCAACGCAATTTGTCGTTCCAGAGCCATTACTGCAAAGGGAAAATATGCCATTTCAAATCAGATATTAAGCTTTCTCCGTTTTCCCTCGTAAAACTCAATGCTCACAGTATATATACTATACTATCAAATTCTATATTATAAAGATGATAAGGAATGATGAAAGTGAAAATGTGACTGACATGACTCTGACAGAGGAATGGCAGGATGGTTATGGTTTTTAACCTAATGATGTCGTGAGCGTCGTGAGAGTAATCTCTGGCATTGACTCCCATAACATATGTGGGGATACCTTCGCCCTTGGCAGATGCTGTAATGATCACCTTTGTAGCACCCGCATGAATGTGCTTCTCAGCTTCGGTTCTGTCTCTAAACTTTCCAGTCCCCTGCATCATTGCATTGCAGGCTCTTGTAATTAACCGCCGATATCTACAACTATAGTTACTACGTCTTCCGCCTAAAATGTATAGCAAAGCGTTCGAGAACCCTTACCTCGATGACAAGGTCGACACCGAGGTCTTTCCATGGCAACTGCGAGGGGTCTTTCTCAGACAAAACAGAGATATGTTTCCCATCCACCTTCATGAATTTGTGACCATTCCCGTCAGCTTTAAAAACACCGTCCACATCAGCTTGAAATTTACCATGCGTTGAGTCGTACTTTAGAAGATGAGCAGCCTGCATTCACAATACAAAATAAAACTAAACACTAAATAACATATGTTTAAAATATAAACATCGAGTGTCTATATTAGATTGGAACTCAGAACTAACTTTTGAAATGAGTGTATATACACACACAGTTCAGAAGTTAGTTCTGAGTTACAATCTTTTATATATATATATAATACAAAATGTAATTCAATAAATTATTGGCAGTCATTTTTACGACTTCCATGTCACAATCCAAATCACTGAATAAAACGCATGAATATAACATATTATGAACAACTCCCGAACATGTCAGTGGTACACAGACATTCTCCAAAATGAAAACATATGATAAACAATCTCTCCTCCCCTGCTTTAACATACATTTTCCACGCCAATAATGTCATTGACAGCAACGACTTCAAGAGGCGAGCGCTTGTGGCCATGCCAGCAACGCAGAAAATTGCGGCCAATGCGTCCGAATCCATTTATAGCCACTTTCATCTTGGCGACGGTTTCTCCTTTCACTGCTCCCGAGTTTCCAGCCTGATTTCAGTTACAAATTAAAAGTAATGAACAAATATTGGTATTGGTTCAGGCGACGTGAGCTCTGATGAGTGGATGGAAATGACGAACCAGTATTGACTGACCTTAGCTATAACCTGCGAGGCAAGGGCATCAAAGAGGCCGAGGCTGTTCTCCCGTACTTGTCTTCCATATGTGATGCAACCAGATGTCGACTTCAGCCCCGCAAACTCTGATATTTCAACTCTCTGCTGTGCCCACAAGATTGTTACAACCCACAACTAGAAAGTGGAAATGGACCTTTTATTGTATTAAAAAGTGAAAACATAGAAACTCTATGAATGCGAAACAAACAAACCTTGAAGACGGAGGGCAGTGATTGGGTTGAAGATGAGGATCTGGCAGCTGCGGGCGGACGCGCAGGAGCGGCTGCTGCTATTAGGGCAGCTTGTGCGGATGAAGCGAGAGCCATTCTTCTCCTCCTGTGCTAGGACGACGTTATGTATTTGATCAGAGATTGACGACGTTAATACCTTGCAATTTGGCTGGTGATCAGAGATTGACGACGTTAATATATATATATAAGCACCGGTAACCTGGTATCTTTCTCTCATGGTAATTAATGATATTCTATGTGCTTATTTCTGTCCCAATGTGTTTCTTAATATTCGAGGTTCTTTATCTTTGCATGGAAGTAATGATGATATTCCCTGATACTTCCTCTGATTTTTCCGACCGTCTGTAAATGGGACATTAAAGTAAAAGTGTATTATCCTGAAGATGTGTTCTCCAAAAAAAAATAGCACATTTCTCTGTTTTTCGGGACATTAAAGTAAAATTGTGATATTATCCTTTAAAAATATTATTCACAAGAAGATAATGAATGATATTCTCTTTTATTTTCTCTGATTTTTTCATAGTGCCGGGCATACGTTTATCATTAAGCTATTAAAGTAAAAGTGTGGACTATGACATTAAAGTAAAAGTGTAAGCATTTATCTGTGCAAAGAAGCTAAATGATATTATTCAAAGATGGTAGTTGATATTTTTCTCTTTTCTTTCCAAATAGGTAATTGATACTCTTTTCTGATTTTCCCTATCCGATTTTTAAAAAACGTTTATATCTAAATACAGATAACTTGAATTTTTAATTTAATTTTAGTAAATGGGAAGGTTTATATCTGAATATATAACTTGAATTTTTAAATTTTAGTAAATAGGAAGCTTAGTTTATATTTAAATATAGATATATAAATAGAGAAACTCTTTATTTGTTTCTGTGTGCATGTCCCCAACGAGGTCAGGTTCTATGACATTGGGACTTGAACTAGTGGAGCCTTTGGAAGACCATCCTCGTCGACCCCTATGGCAAAGGAAAAGAGAGATGAGGGAGCACAAGATCCTATTAAGATGTTGCTCGCATAAGTCCTCGCGCAACAAAGGAACGAGATAATGGACATTTTTTTCCAAATCCTTCAACAACCGCTAACAACAATAGATGAATCTTCATAAGTAGCCACTTTGGAGGTGCCGCCCCCTTCAAGGTACAGGTTAATTTTTATATTCTTGCATTTGAAGGTCAGATAGATGCAAATGCTTTGGAAAAGTGGTTAAATATACTAGATGGTTATTCCTTTCTTCACAATTTTGCAATAGGGAAAATATCACCTTTACGCTCCTTAAGGTTGTCCCCCATGTCAAACATTGGTGTGAAACTTACTGTGAGGAAAACTCCATAGAGGAGTCTAGAATATTTGGGGTCGAGCCCACATGGGACTCATTTATCAATGTTGTCAAGGAGAAATGTTTATTCTCTTGGAAACTATGACGACCAGTACATGAGATGGACATACTGCGGCGGGAGAGGGACCAAACAGTATCAGAGTTCACAAGTACCTTCCATCCCTTGTGCACCAAGATCAGTATCAGAGACTCTAAGCGACATCTGGTCCTAAAATATCATGGGGGACTACATAGGTACATCCAAATAGAAAGAGAGTTTATGGAGTTCTCATCGTTGGGAGCTTCTTATTGATATGCTGTCAAAATCGAGAAAAAATTTAAGTAGAGGAATAAGCAGGAGTTTGGATCTACGAATGCATCACAACATAAACCAAGAAAAGGAAACCCCAGTACACAAAACAAAGGACATAAAGGATGTACAACCTCAAGACAACCAGTCTAATCCAAACACAAAGATGGGTGATGGGAAGGTGAATAAAGACACTGGAAAGTGGTGCAAGTTCCATAAAATCTCCTAGCACAACACCGATGAATGTCGCTCAAAGAAGTCATTAGTGGCCGCGCTGAAAGCCTTAGAGTCAGATCTAGGCTCTGACTCTGATTACGAGCAAGATCTAGGCTCTAACTTTGATTGAGAGCTAGACAAGGGGAAGTATATCGTTAATGCAAAACCTGAGGCCACAGTTGCTACAACCAAGATCCATCCAAATGAACTAGAAGAGCTAGAGTAAGGTGAATGCCCTTTTGAGTCACATATGTGGGTGAAGGTTGCTCCGCTACATTTCATTGTTGACAGCAGAAGCCAAAAGATTCTCATCTCAACAGAGATTGTCAAGAAGTTGGAGTTGTCAACAACACCACATCTACAACCATACAACATTGGGTGGTTCAACCAAGGATGAGATCTCCATGTTTGCAACAATGCCTCTTGCCTTATTGTAAGGTACCAAATCTATTATAATACCCGAAAATAGAAATATTGTAGAGAAAAACAACAGAACAATACAATATATGAAATCACAACACCGAACTAATATAAGGACCATAAAATTTGGGAGCAAGATTCTAATAGTGGTTAGTTTTGAGTGAAGTCTTATTATAGGGTGCAGACAAAGAAACACTCAGTCCCCTTCAACAAATTGTAAGTCGGAATGACCTTAATATTTTTGTTGCTTCATGTGATTATGAGCCATGGCCAAATCGGTTTTGAGGGTGCGGAGAATAGCCTCACGAACTCGAATATTTTTGTCAACCTCCTAAACTTTCGATACACTTGGAATGCAGGAGAGAACCGATGGTGGATTTTTTCCATAGACATCTTCAAAAGTAGTCATGCAAGTAGTTGTATGGTGAGATGTGTTGTACCACCATTCACCGAGTGGTAACCACTGAGTCCAATGATTCTGCCGTTTAGATGAAAAACACCACAAATAGGTTTCCAAACACTTGTTGACAACTTATGTTTGGCCATTAGTATGGGGATGATAGGTGGTGTTGAGAGGCAATTGGGTGCCCTAGAGATGTAACCGTTCTTGCAAAAAATTGTTGGTAAAAGTGGGATCTTGGTCGAAGACAATAGAATGAGGCATGTCATGAAGCTTGAAGATATTATCCATGAAAATTTGAGCCACTGTGGATGTTGTGAATGGGTGTTGGACATCACATAAATGAGCATATTTGGAAATATGATCAACTACCTCCATGATGACTCGTTTGTTTCCCAACTTAGATAACCCAACATTCAAGTCCATATAAATATCTTTCTAAATAGTCGATGGAATCTATAGCAGTTGGAGTGTGCCTGGGGTCTTGATTGTTTCTCCCTTATCCCATTGACATACATCACATTTAGTCACAAAGGTGCAAACGTCCTATGTCATACCATCCTAGAAAAAAAAGCGTTTGACCCTTTCATAGGTTTTGGTGAACCCGAAATACCCTACTATGGGGTAAGCATGAAGCTTCAAAAGCACCTGAGATTTAAGTTGCAAATATTTGTTGAGATACAGATGACCTTTGTAGCGAATCTCATTATTGTGCCAAGAGTACCTGGGAGAAACTACAGAATTGGCTTGCAATTGTTTGATAAGGCCATAAATTTTGGGGTCTTGCAACCATTATTTTGAGCAACTTGGAGCCAATCTGGTACAATGAACGAGAGAGAAAACATTGATCCTTCATATTCATTCTTTTGGGAAAGAGTGTCAACAACCATATTTTATTTTCCCTTCTTTTAAATGATCTCATAGTCATATCCAAATAGCTTTGTGACCCATTTTTGTTGCTCTAGGGAGGAAATTCGTTGTTCCGGAAAATGCTTGAGGCTATGATGATCAGTTTTAATTTGGAATCCTTGGACCAATAGACAAGGATGACATAGATCCACAACATGCATAATAGCCAACATTTCCTTTTCATAGATTGATTGGCCCAAACGGTGCTCCAAAAGCTGTTTTCTGGTGAAGGCCACTGACTGTCCTTCTTGCTTGAGAGTTTTTCCAATTCCTTCCCTAGATGCTTCACATTCTCGTACAAAAGTATTTTTGACGTCGAGAAGGGACGAGACATGAGTGGTGCACATAGCCTCTTTCAAAGCATGGAAGGATTTATCATCTACAAGAGTCCAACTAAAAGCATTCTTTTTAAGGAGAGCAGCGAGAGGTGCTGCAATTTTTCCATAATTATTAACAAATTTGCATTAATATCCTATTAAACCCATAAAACCATGCAAGATATTAAGAGTTTTGGGACGAGGTCAATCCAACATAGATTCAATTTTTTTAGGATCCACCCTAACACCATCCTTTCCAACACTATGACTCAAATACTCCACTTCTAAGGATCCAAATGCACATTTAGATTGTTTGAGGAAAAGTTGGTGCTGAGAAAGGAGATGGAGAACTTGATCCACATGGGAAATATGGGTTGTCAATGTTTTACTATAGATGAGAATATCATCAAAGAAAACTAAGACAAAATGGAGTAGAAAAGGACATAAGACACGATTCTTGAGACTTTGGAAAGTGGAGGGGCAATTACACAGGCCAAAGGGCATGACCAAAACTCATAGTGTCCCTCATGAGTTTGAAAGGTCATCTTAGGAATGCCAAGCTCTTTCATAGATATTTGCTGGTAACTAGAACAAAGATCAAGTATAGTAAAGTAGTGAGCACCACTCAATTCATCAAATAGATCATCAATGAAAAGAATGGGAAACTTGTCTTTGATGGTGAGTTTCTTGAGAGTACAAAAGTCCAGAAACATGTGTTGTATCATTTTGTCATTGATGCCAATGGATTGATTATTTGGGAGATTGTTGGATCTTGTGTCATTGATGCAAATGGTTTGATTGATTGATGTCAAGTAATTGATTGGTTAATGATTGATGAACAATGTATATGTATTATCCTTGATGAGAATCATAGATGTCAAAGTGGAAACCAATTGATAAAGATGAATCATTGATATGATGCATAGATGAATATGGATCAATGAGTTGTCATTGATACATGATGATGCATATTTTGTTTGATGAAAATATGACTCATTATTGTCTTATCATGATTGATAAGGTGCAAAAATGGATGAACTCTAAAGTGGTCCCCTTATGGTGAAAGTCCTCATGGGAAGATGCTTTGTGGATTGAGTTATCCTAGAAGAATGGTTGGAGTACTAATTCTTGTATGTGAAATAATGAAATGAAGATAAATGAATTTGTTGGTGAAACTATCCTAGATGGATAGTTCTTGTCATTCCATTTCCGGTGGTATGTGGAATTTCACATAACTCCTCACAATTTGAGAGTTATGGCCTTATGAAGTTGGAGGACCCCCATATGAAGACTTGAAGCCCCCAAGGTCAAAGAATCCAAAGTGACCTAAAAGAATAAATCATTATTTAAATGATAAAGAAGTGAAAAAATCAAGAAGGAATATTTAAATGATAAAATATTGGAGAACTTTCTATTTATGGAAAGTGGTTAACCCTAAAATAAGGAAAATGGGTTAAATGACCTAAAAATGGGTTAAGTGACCTAGAGGATGAAAGTATAAATATGATAACTATGGTCTCTTGTAGATAATCCTTTTTGTGGATCAATGGAGAGCTTATTGTGAATATATTTTAGATTATTGATGGAGAGCTTCTTTTGAGAGCATCTTATTGGTGTGGATCTCTTGAGCATGATTGAAGATCTATTCTGAGGAAGAGAGCGAGAGGAGGATCTCATGGACGCATCAAAGTTTTGGAAATGTCTGAGATATTGATGGAAAAAGTCTCAGATCTTCAAAAACCCTAGTTTCTGAGGTGTATGCAGGGTTTAATGGGCCAGGGCATGTGCACACGCGGGTTGTATGAGGACAGGGCACGTACAGTGGATGGAATGATGAAGACTTGTGTTTGAGCTGGTGCCAAGCTCTTGGATGATGAGGTAGGTTCCAGATATGCATTATGTGGGCTCAGATCTATCATTGAGACACTGGTATGGTTACATTATTGTTTTGATGGATATTATTGTTTGATGTGTTGTGAATTCTTAAGGAATTCTTGATATGGATTCTATGATGTGGTTCAGTTTGGTTGATTTGGTTGATGGAGTGAGAAGTACTCCTGTGATTCAGTGGTGACATGATTGCGATGGTATGCTAGTTGTTTATACATGATTGAGATAGCATTCATATTGATTTGTTGTGGAGCATGAGCAAGCTATTGGAGAGATTAGATGTGTTGTGATTGGCTGGTGGTCAGATTGGATAGTCAGAGATAGAAGAGAATGATATATTGATTGCAGATGATATGAGTTGATCTTGAAGGACAAACCCTAACAGCTCAAAAGGTATACATATGTCGTTGTATACACTAGCCATGTGCATATGCGGATTGTAGTGAGACAGGAAGCATGCACACGCTAGCTTCACTACCGACAGGTCGCGTACCTGTTGACAGATTGGTATCTGTTGAGGATTGTTGCCTCATCTCAGTTGGTGCTGAGGGTGTAAGTTGATTCTTGCATTATAGAGTTGGTTCTCTTGTAGAGTTGTACTCTATTTTAGTTGTTGCGATAAACCCTCGGATTGTTGTCCATAATAAAAAGAAAATTGTACATACATCTTGTGTTCTTTATGTTCCTTGTGGTGATGACTTGTTGATGATATATTGTTGATATATGTTGATGGTATATGTTCTCATCTAACTTGTTATAAATGACAACAATGGGTAATGAATAAATTTTGAATGTTAACTAAGGAGTTTTTGTAAAGAGGGAAGCTTTTGCGAAAAATATCCCCACACTCATTCACCCCCCCTCTAAGTGTGGTAGGTGTGTCCAAGAATTGGTATCAGAACAGACCTTCACTACAAGCCTTAACAAGGTTGAAGGAGATCCATAGACCCACAAATGGATGATGAAGTTCCAATCCTTGATGAGGAAAACTATTATACTTGGAAAATAGAGATGAGAGTGTATTTGAAGACAATGGGAGAAGCTATTTGGAAGGAAACCATTGATGGATGAGTTTCATTGAAGAACAAGTCAAATTTTGCAGCTCAGAGGGAAGGAAAGAAGAATGATGCATTGGCTCTCAAGACTATTCTTAGTGGCTCTCAAGCCCCATCAAAGAGAGCATTGGACAATGCACTTCCACCAAGGATCTATGGCTAAAGATAGAGGAGACATATAAAAGAAAGAAGGAGGAGGAAGACATTGAAGACCACTCCATCAAGATTATCAAAGGTAAAGAATCATCAAAAACTCTTGAATGCATTATTTCTAAATGTGATTTTGAAAACATTTCAAGTGAAGATAAAGAATCAAGTAATGATAGCACAAAGGAATATCTTGAAGATGAAGGAAAAGAATTATGTGTTGATGTTGGCAAAAAGGAAGATAGTGAAGATACTTCAAATGAAGGTAAAGAACCCTCAAAAGCATTTGATTGCAATGATGATGATGATGATTTTTCCTATACAAGTGAAGAAGAAGATATAGAAACAGTTTGTGTAAAGTTTGATGGTAATTATCCAATGAAAAGAATAGAAGAAAATCTATTAAAACTTCAAAAGGAAATTGAAGAAGGTTTATATAGATATAGAAGTGATCATTTTTATACACACTATAACTATCTTTCAGATAACACTAAGAAGTTTCTTATGAGGAGTCAAAGGCACATATCGAAGTTAAAATAAATGATCAAGGAACAAGAAGAGAGCAATAAAAAGGAAGAAGAAATCACAAGACTAAATAATGGAAAAGAAGATATGAATGTAGATGATGAGGTTAGCAAAAGTTTTGAAACCATTGTTCATCTCAAGACCCAAATTGAAGAAGCCAAAATAATAGAGGAACTATTGAAGATTGAAATAAATGAAAAGGAAGAGTCATGTTGTAAGTTAGAAGCTGAAATTGTTGACCTTAGAAAGAAGGTATAAAAGTCAAACAAATTCTTGAATAGCTCACGAATCTTGGATGAGATATT
Source organism: Picea abies (assembly GCA_900067695.1). NCBI lineage: Eukaryota > Viridiplantae > Streptophyta > Pinopsida > Pinales > Pinaceae > Picea > Picea abies. The sequence goes on along the minus strand of CBVK0101962585.1, from coordinate 17,307 downwards.
AGAGAGAGAAAAAAGGGATCCTTCATATTCATTCTTTTGGGAAAGAGCATCAACAACCACATTTTATTTTCCCCTCTTCTAAATGATCTTGTAATCATATCCAAATAGCTTGGTGACCCATTTTTGTTGCTCTAGGGAGGAAATTCGTTGTTCCGGAAAATGCTTGAGGCTCTAATGATTGGTTTTAATTTGGAATCCTTGGACCAATAGATAAGGATGACATAGATCCACAACATGCATAATAGCCAACATTTCCTTTTCATAGATTGATTGGCCCAAACGGTCCTCCAAAATTTTTTTTCTGGTGAAGGCCATGGACTGTCCTTCTTGCATGAGAGTTGTGCCAATTCCTTCCCCAGATGCTTCACATTCCAGTACAAAAGTATTTTTGAAGTTGGGAAGGGACAAGACATGAGTGGTGCACATAGCCTCTTTCAAAGCATGGAAGGATTTATCATCTACAAGAGTCCAACTAAAAACATTCTTTTTAAGGAGAGAATTGAGAGGTGTTGCAATTTTTCCATAATTATTAACAAATTTGCGTTAATATCCTGTTAAACCCATAAAACCATGCAAGATATGAAGAGTTTTGGGGCAAGGTCAATCCAACATAGATTCATTTTTTTTAGGATCCACCCTAAAACCATCCTTTCCAACAGTATGACCCAAATACTCCACTTTTGAGGATCCAAATGCACATTTAGATTGTTTGAGGAAAACTTGGTGCTGAGAAAGGAGATGGAGAACTTGATCCACATGGGAAATATGGGTTGTCAATGTTTTACTATAGATGATAATATCATCAAAGAAAACTAAGACAAAATGGAGTAGAAAAGGACAGAAGACATGATTCTTGAGACTTTGGAAAGTGGAGAGGAAATTACACAGGCCAAAGGGCATGACCAAAACTCATAGTGTCCCTCATGAGTTTGAAAGGTCATCTTAGGAATGTCAACCTCCTTCATACGTATCTGTTGGTAACCAGAACAAAGATCAAGTATAGTAAAGTAGTGAGCACCACTCAATTCATCAAATAGATCATCAATGACAAGAATGGGAAACTTGTATTTGATGGTGAGTTTCTTGAGAGCACAAAATTCCAGACACATGTGCCGCATTTCTTCTTTTTTGAGGACCATGACCATAGGAGAAGAATAGGGCATGGTACTATGGAAAATGACACCATCGTCAAGAAATTATTGAACAATTTTCTCAATTTCATTCTTTTGGGAAAAGGGATGACTATATTGGGAGACATTGGGAGGAAGACTTCTAGAAACTAGAGGAATGGAATGATCATGAACACTGCAGGAAGGGGGAATACCATGGGGAGTGGAAAAAATAGTTTGGTGTTTGGAAAGTATAGATTGGAGGTCAAGATACGCAAATGGTGTCTCAATGTCTTGAATGGAATTGAGTTGGAAAATAATTCCAGAATGACCTTTTTTTAGGAGAGTTTCCATGCAATGAGAACTGATGATCTTAGGGGAGCCTGTTGTGATGTATTGGAACTTATACTATTGGTCATCCTATTGAAATTGCATGGTCAATTCCTTAAAATACATTAGGATGGGACTGCGAGTGCATAACCCTTCTTCACATAACACAATGTCACAAACACCAATGTTAATAGTGAACATATGATATTTCAGGTTGTACTGGCCAATTTGGAGACACACATTTTCACAACGCCCCACACATTTCATGGAGCCTCCATTAGCAATCATGACTTAAAAATTCTTCATTGCATGGATGTAGTAATGGGATTCTTGAGCAATGTGTCGATCCATGAAAGTGTGAGTGTTACCACCATCGAATAGGATGATGACATTCAATTTTTTAATGTATCCAATTAGCTTGAGGGTTTGGGGAGAAGAGAAGCCAGTGAGTGCATTCAATGAAATGACCAGTTCAACTTATGGTGGATCGGATAGCAAAGTGAAAGGATATGGATAAGGTAGATCGACTGTAGAAGAATCTTTGATATCTTCTTCAACAACATCATCAGAGATGGCCATGAATGTTATAACCCTAAATTTCTCTACACATGCATACATGGCCTTGGCCCTCTTACTTGCATTTTTTTCCAACGCATTGCTGAGTTTCTCTTCTTAACACCAATTTTTTGAAGGTGTATGTGCCCTGCACCATTACTACCCACATACATATGCATGTTGCACCACTATAAATCACATACATATGCATGTTGTACCATTACAAGCCGCGTATACTTGCAAAAGTTGAAAGGAATTTGTTGAGATTAGGGGAAATTGGGTAGTTTCCTAACTAATCCACCTGCTATAGCTCGTCACCCAACTGAATAACCATCCCTTTGTCATATAAAATGAGGTGTCGGGGTTTCATTTCACATCTAAGCATGAGAACAGTCAAAATATGTTCGATTTCACTTCCCCTCCTTGCCCAAGATATTGCATCCCTTTTGTGAGAATTGCCTCAGCATTCCCTCATTAGCCCTGTCTCCCTCCATTTAACCCATGCACTTCCCAAGAAGATATCATAAGGTTGAGAAGAGAAGTTTATACAAAGGTGCTCTTAGATCTTGGTGAAGAGGATCCCAGACCAGGTTCGTGGAATGGTAGCTGACTTTGATTGTAAAGGGATAATCATTGTGTTATTAATAAAAGAATTGCTTTTCCTGCCCAAATTATGGTGTCATGAATACTTTTTTTAATTTATGTTTTCACATTATAACATCTAACCCTAACTTATGTATGGAATAACATGCTTGTATTTTTCTATTTTTCAATCATTGGATGCAGGTCATCCCTAGGAAGAGGCGTGCAGTCAATGAAACTTCCAAGCACGAGGAGGTCATCACTAGACATGGGATTAGAGGTATAGTTACTCGATCTCCTTTTTCTTGCATTCTTCATATGAGTTTTGGTATGTTTGGGGTAGTATAGAGAATTAATTGACTTTTAGAAAGTTAATTGATCTACCTACATTCTTAACCCTGGTGTAATCATAGGGAGGTTTTCCCCCTAGCAGAACTGACAGCCATATTGGGGACGCCTCTAGGGTTTTTTAGGGGATTTTTGGTTGTCTGATTGGTTTTTCTGCCTTTCGAGTTTCTGTTGAATTTTCTGATTCTTTCAAGGGATTATGGTCACCTTCAAGTGCCATACCAGTTCTCCCTTCCCTATAAGATTGTTTGTTTCTTTATTTTTTAAACAAATGCATAGGTGTACGTGACCTTCCTTGAGTTAGCCCATGTACATACGTATTCTTCTCAGTAAACAACCCACATACATACACAGTCTACTGAAGCAACAACATCCTCTCTGGTTCAAGAAATATTTTAAAAAGAGGAAGCCAAACTCTTTTCTGATTGAGGTTTATACTTCTCAGGGTTTCTTGATTCAGTTCAAAGTCTTTGTTTTACAGCCATAGCTTGGGTTAGAATTTAGTTCACTTATCTTTTTGAGTTTCTTGTGTTTACTTCTGAAAGGGTTTTAAGCAAGTCATGGAGCCTCCATTAGCAATCACGACTTAAAAATTGTTGACTACATGGATATAGAAAAATGATTTTTGAGTAATGTGTCGATGCATGAAATTGTGAGTGCTACCACTATTGAATAGGATGATGAACTTCCATTTTTTAATATAGCCAATTAGATTGAGGGTTTGGGGAGCAGAGAAGCCAGTCAGTGCATTCAATGAAAAAAGTATTAGACTTTGCCTCTATTCTGAAAGCTAATTTCTCAAATGAAAATATAAACTCTTCCATTGTACATGATTGTTTCGATTCGATCACACGACCTAGGGACTATGTATCAATGTCAAAGCAGTCATAAAGTTCAGCCAAAAACTAGGTCCAAGACACATATCCTTGGTGTGATTTTTGATGCCAATTCAACCATTGCCAACATTCAGGGTCCAATAGAGAACATCGTAACAGAGTTTTTCCAAGTCATCAATGATGCCATGCAAGGAGAAGTAGTGTTCCATTTGAGTGACCCAACCAATGGGACCCAAGCCATCAAGTATGTTCACCTCTACTCTTGGAATACGTAGATCACGATGAATATGGTTGGACTAAAACTTCTAGGAATTGGAGGAAGCAGTACCTTTGAGGTTAGAAGGTTGGTCAAATGAGGAAGGGATTCCAAAAATGGGTAGTTTTTCTAGGACCTTGGTAGAAAATGAGTCAAGATGAGACTCAAGGTGGGATTCAAGCTAGCTAGCAAGGTGGGAATTGATGTCCTTCTTTAGTTCCTCTTTTAGGTAATCCATTTTTTACTCAATGTGATTAGATATGAGGTTTTCAAGGTCTTGGTTACTATTGTTGGCAATGGTGAGGGGAAAACAAAGGAAGAGGTGGGAAATAAAGGTGGGTGAAAATGGTGGGTGGGTCCATGGAAAAAGAAGGATAGGAAGTGATAGGTAGCACTATGATGAGGAAAAAAAGAGGATTCCAATGGAATAGGTCCCAAGTAGGGGTGTCGGAAGGGGGTTGGGGACACGGGAAAAAAAGGATAAAAATTGATAGGGAATACTGCAATCATGATGAAAAGACAAGTCCAATGGGATAGGTATCAAATAAGGGTGCAGGTAGGCCTCAAAATAATTTTTTTTACTCTAGAGGATTTATACTTCGATATGAAGAATATTGCACTGTCAGAATGCCCAAATTATTAATAGGAAAAAAGCAGTGTCGAAATGCCCAAAATATCAATAGGAGATATCTTGTTCGTTCCCTTTCGATGTTGTTTGAGTCCCCAGGGTTAGGTTTTTTTGTAGGGTTTCTACAGAAAATAGTTTACCCTAATTTATATCTCTTTGATTTACATGCAGGGTCCAATAATAGTATTTGACCCAATATCTTAGGGCACCAACTAAGGAGGCTAGACCATTCTCTTAGTTGTACTACTCAACTACGCAGGCACTAGAGAGTATCTTTTAGAGTGTTGTTCTCGTGGAAATATAGTAGTTAGGAGACTGATTGGTTTATCTATGGAGGGATTTAGGATATCTAGGTTGATCCATATACATGTGTTTTATGATGCGATACCACTCGAAGGGGTACCAAAATGGGTTACAAGGTTGGCTAACAATGTGCGCTTAAGTACCACATGTAGTTCCTACATGTATGATTCCTTGAATGCATATTTATGTGTTGAACAACATATCTCTATAGATTTAAGACGTCAGAATACATATCTTCCATAAAAAAAAAAAAAAAAAAAACCCACAATTTTTTACCAAGCCATAAAAAAAAAAAAAAAAAAAACCCACAATTTTTTACCAAGGAAAGTGCTATGATACCACTAGTAAGGTACCAGATCTATTATAATAGCCGAAAACAAAAATCTTGCAAAGAATAACAATGAAACAACACAATATATGAAACCAGAACACCAAAATAATACCTTTATTGATAGGAAAAAATGTTCACTTGCCTCTTCAAGGGGGAAACCTTTATCAGAGTAGTGCTTTATTACAATAATAGTCAAGACAAAACTTTTCATGACTTCTACTCTTATTTATTCTAATTCTATCTTCTAAAGATCATTCTATATGAAGATCCTTCTAGAAGAGGAAGCTTCTATTGGATATTCTTACATTGACTTATTCCAATTTATTAAATATGCCTTATTAACTAATGTCAGACTTTATTACATGGAAACATATTTTTCTATCTATGTGAGCAGTTAGGGAGGTTAGGTCCCTAACAGGCCATCCCCCTTAAAAAGAGCATTTTCCTCGGGGATTTAGATGAGGAAATTGTTGAAGAATGGTATCTGACTCCCAAATGGCATCTTTAGGAGTTGTATCTTTCCACTGCACTAACACTTCCTTGATGGTGCGCTGATAGATACGACGCTCACGTTGGTCCAAGACTAATTGTGGATGCAACCAAATAAAACCTTCTTCATCCAACTCGGGGAGATCGGTTTGAGTTTGACACTTAGTACCAATCACCTTCTTTAAGTATGAGACATGAAAAATAGGATGGAGCATAGAATGACTGGGAAAAGATAACTGGTAAGCAACCTTCACCACTAACTTGAGAATTGTATAAGCACCATAAAATTTGGGAGAAATATTTTGGCAGTGGTTAGTTTTGAGTGAAGTTTGCTTATAGGGTTGAAGATGAAGAAACACTTGGCCCCCTTTAGAAAATTTATGTTTAGAATGACCTCGATATTCTTGTTTCTTCATTTGATTCTAATGCATGGCCAAATTGGTTTTTAGGGTGTGGATAATGGCCTCATGAACTAGAAGATTTTTTCCAACCTCCTGAACCTTCTATACTCCTATCATGTATGAGAGAATCAATGGTGGATTTTTTGCATAAACTGCTTCAAAAGGAGTCATGCGAGTAGTTGTATGGTAATATGTGTTGTACCACCATTCAACAAGGGGTAACCACTGAGTCCACTAATTCTGTCGTTCAGATGCAAAACAATGCAAATAGGTTTCCAAACACTTGTTGAAAAATTTTGTTTGGCCATTATTTTGGGGATGATAGGTGTTGTTGAGATGCAATTAGGTGCCCTAAAGATGGAACAATTCTTGCAAAAAATTGTTGGGAAAGGTGGGATCTCAGTCAAAGATAATAGAATGAGGTATGCCAAGAATCTTGAAGATATTATCCCTGAAAATATGAGCCACTGTGAATGTTGTGAATGGATGTTGGAGAGCACAAAAATGAGCATATTTGGAAATATGATCAAATACCTCCATGATGACTCATTTGTTTCCCAATTTAGGTAAGCCAACAATGAAGTCCATAGAAATATCTCACTAAATAGTCAACGTAATCAAGAGTATTTGGAGTGTGCCCAAATTCTTGATTTTTTCTCGCTTATTCCATTGATCGAAATCACATTCAACCACAAAGGTGCAGACATCATATTTCATACCATCCCAGAAAAAAGAGCGTTTTACACTTTCATAGGTTTTGGTGAACCTTGTTATCCCCTACCCTAGGGATAATTAAGGATATCGTGTCTCGACATCCATATGTCCTAGACATGGAGTGTCGAGAGCTGGATGACTTGAGCATGGCCCCAGAGGGCCCCTCTTTTCTTCAGTGCAACACATTTATCAATAGTAGGAGCATCCATTCAACCAGCTTGATCCTAAAGTAGTAGTAAGTTTTGCTTCATGAGGTAATGAGTCAGAGTATCATGGTATGTATCACTCTTATTTTTGAATCACTTGAATATGTTGCATTGAATTCTCCTTCATTTCATAACATTTGCTTGGAAATTCTTCTCTTTAACTTATTCATACCTGGAAGGGTGACATGATGCCCTAGTAAGTTTATCTCCCTTTAGGATGGGGTTTCCACTAGGTGGGTCTATGAAAGGTCATCGTCTATTCCCTCTATTAGCACCAGAAGTCACCTCTGGATTGAGGCATAGGTAATCCCAATACCCATCAAGTTATATGTCATGGTTAATGGATTTAAAGAGGTCAAATGGGGAAAACTCAAGAGAATATCATTTTAACTCAGAAAAATGGGGTAGTATGCACAAGGAAATGAGGTCTTGGTCAACTTCAGCCTGTAAGTTGTAGTAAGGGTGAGTAGGAGGAAGAAATTAAGGAGAATATGTAAAGGTATGCTCTGGACATCAAGTCTTTCAACAGCCCGAGGAGGAAAAACTCTGAAAACAAGATCCTCTTGAATTCGAAGATTCAAGAAACTGAAAATGCTATAACTGCACTACAATAAAACATCCATTACAACACAGTCACCACAATCCATGTGAATCCTTCAATCATGAAAATTCAGTATCAGATGCAAATAAAATTAAAATAGAAGTTGACTTTCATAAAATAAGAAGTCTCAAATCAAGTTACATAACCAGAGAACCAGAGCTTCATTAAAACATTACAATACAAGAGCTTAGCTCAACCATCGACCATAACAAAATACCAAAATTGCTTACATATACTCAGAATTGTTGCAACCACTAGGAGTGTGATCAGACCACTGCATTAATGTTTTCATTCAGCACCTCCTATGTCAGATGCGAGCCAAGTGTAGGTGTGTGCTTTACAGGAAAATCTGTCCATAATTGAGAGTTTTCCTTTACGGTCGCTCTCTGCATGTTTTCGATTTATGGGGTCAGATGAGGTCTCAAATGATGCCCCACTTTCATGAAATGTTTGCATTGGGATCAGGACGGGTTGCACTCTGAATTTCACCATCTGGAGCTTTGTTGGATGCTTGTAGGGAGGACTTGGTAGGAAGACGTGGATGCCGATGATAGGGAGCGGACGAGATGACTTGGACTGTGTGGGAGCCAAAATGTCATATCATTGCCTGACTTAAGATAAAAATATTTGATGGGTTTTTTGAGCCCTCTTCTTTCATTTTTTCTTCGCCAGAATGCCACTTCCTAGGGAAAACATCCCCCCGATCAATAATGTGTGATAACATTAGGCTCCATTGGGGATGGTACACTCCCTATGAGATACCAAGAACTCACAGCTTGAGTTTCCTTAATGTTGGGTTGTGGAGTCACTTATAAAAATCATAAACAAAAGGAAAAATGATATTTACAATGACATGGGAAGCCATTAATTTATTAAACAAAAAACTTCTTCAGAAAATGCACGTTCACATGGCCTCCAAAAAAATCATCACCCTCCAAATTATGCAACCTGTAAGTATTATTTGGAAACTTCTTAGAGATATTGAAGGGGTCGATCCACAAGGCTTTCAAGTTTCCATGTTTTCCTTTGTCCTGCTTGGGTGCATCCCATTTTAGCACTAGATCTCTCAGTTGGAAATCCTCCTTTATTACCTTTCTATCAAAATCCTTCTTGATCTTCTGTTGATGGTCATGTGCTCTGTCCAATAGTTTCTCTCTGGTCTTCTGCACTTCTACCAATTGATGTATTCTTCTGATCATATCATTAGGCTCTCCTTGGTAGTATTGGAAGAATTTTTCCATGGGTAAGGCCAACTGAGAAGGAAAGATGGCCTCAACTTCATATACAAGATAAAGAGGAGAGACACCAATAGATCTCTTTGTTTTCACTCTGTCAGCCCAGAGAGAAAACTTCATCTTTGAATCCCATGCTTTCTTATTGTCCTTTAACAATATTTTGATGATCTTTATAAGGCTCTTGTTAGAGGACTCTGCCAGTCCATTTCCTTAGGGGTAGTAAGGATTTGAGTGAATCATTGCAATTCCAAACTGCTCACAGAATTGAATCAATGGTTCAGCATTGAAGGTTGCAGCATTATCAATGACAATTCTTTTTAGACAACCAAACCTTTCCATAATATCTTCAAGAAAACCAATGATTACTTTATGGGAAGCACTCCTTGTGGGAATGGATTCTATCCAGTTGGTAAAGTAATCTGTGGCAGCCAAGATCCACTTGTTCTAACCACTTGAAGTAGGATGAATTCTCCCAATAAAATCTAAGTCCCACTGCTAACAGGGTCCTGAAGCTACCACAGGATTCAAAGGCAGGGACTTGAGCTGTTGTTTTCCTACAAATTTCTAACACTTGAAATAAGCCCTGATTTTAGCACAAACATCAGTGAATAGGCTAGGCCATAAATATCCATCTCTGAGAATCTTTTAGGTTGTGGTTCTCCAGAATTGATGTCCCCCACACAAACTATCATGAAAATCAAACATGATCTTTTGGGATTCCTGTGGGTCTAAACATCTCAACAACACTCCTAGAGGATCTTTCCAATATAAAACCAAATCAATGAAGCAATATTTAATGTATTTGAGATTTAAATCTCTTACCTTTATTTTTTCCATGCCATCAGGAGGCTGCAACTTCTTTAGAAAGAAAACGATGTCTCTGTACCAAGCACATCCTGCTAATGGAGGGCTGACTTGAGAACTTGTATCAGACAATTCAGCCTGTTGATTTTCTGAGCAAGTGTTGATGAAATTTACCCCCAAGGCTTTGTAATTAGATCCAGTTAGTAGCCTAGCTAAACCTTGACCCTTAACCAATTTGGTGGGCCTTATCTCCAAGTCAAATTCAAGGATTTTAGCAATCCACTTGCTCCTTCTCCCGTCTATGTTAGGCTGAATGAGAATCTCCTTCACAGAAGCTAAAGGGGCATATTCAATGACCTTTGAATGAAAAACATAGACCTTGAATGATTTGAGGGATTTAACTAGAGCATAGGCATGATTTTCCATGATGTCATATTACAACTCTGCATCTCTCAATGCCCAACTGAAAAAGGCAATGGGTTATTCAAACCCTTCATCATTCTTTTGCAACAAAATGATTGTCACTATGTCAAATGAAGCAAAGGAGAAAATCATAAAATCTTTGTATTAATTAGGATTGATGAGCATCGATGCTTCATTCACAGCCTTCTTTATTTGATCGAAGGAACTATGAGATTCAACAATCCATTTGATTTCGTTTCCTTTCCTCAACATGACTGTAATATCCTTCACGAGTTCAACAAAATTAGAGACAATCCTTCTCAGAAAATTAATCTTCCCCAAGAAAGACTGAACTTATTTCTTGGATCTAGGAAGTGTTAAGGTTTGGATGGCTTCCACCCTACTAGGATCAATGTTTACTCCCTCAGCTGATACTATGTGCCCTAGTAATTTTCCCTTCTTCATAGCAAACAATGACTTCTTGGGATTCAGGGAGAGACCAAATTTTCGGCACTTTTGGAAGACCTTTCTTAGATGATGAAAATGTTCTTTATTAGTCCCAGAGAAAACTGTAAAGTCATCCATATAAATGACTACAAATTTATCCTTTTTCCCAATAAAGGCGATGTCCATAGCTCGTTGGAAAGTTTCTCCTGTGTTCATCAATCCAAAGGGAATTTTGGCATACATGAATGTACCCCATGGAGTGGTGAATGTTGTCTTCTCTCTATCCTCAGGTAAGACAAAAATATTATTGTACCTAGAAAATCCATCAATCATGGACATCCTGGGATGCACCTATCACCCTCTGCAATATGTGCTCCATTTTCGACAACGGGTAATTATCTTTCTTGGAGCTTCTGTTTAGGTTCCTAAAATCGACACAAAGTCTGATTTCTCCATTCTTCTTTCTCATTGGGACCAAGTTGGCCACCCATTCAAAATACCTCAAAGTAACGATAATCTGGGCATCCAAAAGCTTATTTACCTCTTTCTCCATGATAGGCAGTAGCATGGGGTTGATCTGTCTCAATTTCTACCTAAACGGTTTGGCCTCTTACTTTAGTGGGATCTTGTGCTCAATGATTCTTGTGTCATATGTTTTGAGATCCTCACAATTCTAGGTAAATACATGAGCAAACTCCTTTAATATCTTAGCATATTCAACCCTTTATTCCCTTGAGAGATTGCTTGACAACTTGACAAATTTTAGATCTTTCTCTATACCAATGTTGCATTCAGTTACATCAACATCATTAGTCGATCCTTTAACTTTCACTGTGATATAATTTCTGTCAAATAGTATTTCCAAAGGAACTAGTCCCTTCAGAATGTGATTGCTAGGAAACTAAACAATATGGTGATTAGCGATTTTGTTTAAGAAAACATCAACATGAGGATTACTTTTAGAATCTTGATCTTGATCAATATGTAGTTCAGAAAACTCATCAACAGTCTCAAGGAATCTTTTGATCTCAATATCATCCTCAAATAATTTCCAATGCTTGACATTTTCAGGTATAGAGGGTCTATATTTTACTTCTACATCATACCTGAGTTTTGGTGGCAAAGGGACTTGAAATTTCTTGCTGAAACAACCAGAGAATCAACCATGATGTTTTCTTCTCTTGGAATAAATGAAATATTGAAATCTAGGAAAAAATTGTCAATAAGGTCCCACACTTCATTTCTATAACTTCTTGGTCTAGGGTTCTTAGCTTGATAAATATTTGTGATTTGATTGACAATTAACTCAACATCCCCAAATATTGAAATCTCTTCAATCCCCATATATTTTGCAAACCTCAAACCTAAGACGAGAGCTTCATACTCTGCCACATTATTGGTAGCTTCAAATTCTAACATGTAGGATAGAGCTATAATATCTTGACAAGGTTAAACAAAAACCACTCCAACACTAGCACCATCATCTTCTCTAGAAGAGGCTCCATTGAAGAACATTTTCCACACAAAGGTGATAGGAGGATAATTTTCACTAAAAACAATGGGATGCCTTCTGATTTCGAGAGGAGGCTCAGGGCATCAGTGAGCTGCAAAAAACTGGATCCCAGATCAGTTTCAAGTGCAAAAATAAGATGGTTGGTGGGGTTTGCTTCATCACTAATAATATAGGCCAACTGTGCTTCCCTGTAAAGCCTTCTATTCTCCCCCCCAAACACAGGAATAGTAGCATATGTGAGGTCCATCTACAAGGTTCCTCCTATTATTTTTATCCAATATCTAGATAGAAGAATATTGAACTTAGGGGGAACGTCAGATACCACGATGTCCATGATCACGCTTTTCATTGGCAGCTAGAACAGAGATACGACCAAGTATTTGATAACCCCAAGTCACTTGACCTTCCTAGATTCAAATGAATACAAATCATAATAATATTTTGTAATCTCCAGACTGATCTCTTCCATGACAATCTTAAGAATAAGATTGTGAGATGCCCCTGAATCCATCAAACAGTTGTGCAACACCTTGTCATGTATGTTCAGTGAAGTATATAAGGGAGGGGATGAATCATATATGTCTTATACTAAAGGACCTAAGATAACTGTTGGATTTTCATCTTTCAAATTGACCAAGTCTGTGGAAGGAGACGTGGGTTCAAACTACAATAGTTTAGATAGAATCCTTTTGAAATCTTCATGCTTGACTGGTTCAAAAAGGGGGTTAGGATTTCTAATTTTTTGAATTTCATGGTCAAAATTAAAAGAGGAAGGGGGTTTCAGAATTTATTTCACTTCTAGAACAATAACTTTGACCACTGGAGAGGGGGATTGTGCTTTCTTACCTCTGCTTTTGTCTACTACATTTTTAGCAGGCCTCTCTGCTCTTGTAGGCTGCTCAAGAACATCAGGATTTCGTTCTTTCTTCTTGGACCTGAGGTTATATCTATTTGGGCTGCTATCCTTGTCTCCCTTGCTCAAATCATTAAGTTGGTTGTCTATGAGAGACTCCTCGTATGCAGATTGAGTCAAATGATGAAAAGAGGAGGTGTCTCCGAGACAATGGATTTCTGGGTCAAGGTCTTCTTCCTCCTCTTCATCATTAGTAACAAGATTATTTTGGAGAGGGTTCTGGATTCTCTTATCATCTCTATCTATGTTTCTCTGATCTCTTTGGATGGTCTAAGGGGCATTAGTAGGTCTCCTAAAATTACCTTTGTTATTAGCATGTTGTGTATTTCTATAGGTTTGTCTTTCTTCAAGTTTTACCTTGTCCATCTCAATGGAAAGAGATTTTACTAATTTGGTAAGCTCATCAAATTGAAGGTGGGCAGCAGAGGAACTAAAGGTTGAAGTTTCAGACCTCACCTTTCTTCTGTCTCTATTAGACTTACTCCTAAGCTTATCCACTGCCAATATATTAGATTCTACTTCAATGGCTGCATCTTGCATATGAACTAAGGAGGTAGCTCTTCTTTCTCTCAATAGGAGGCAAAAATCAGGGTCAAAAGCACTAGCATAAGTCATCTTGGCAGAGGTTTTTATAGGTTTAATTTTAGCGGGAGTATTTTTATACATCTTACTAAATATTTTCGAGAAGTCTGAAACATATTCCCCTTCTTCTCTCTTAAGTGCCCCAAATTATGTAATATAATAAAGGAGATCTTTTTTATTTCCCCAATTTCTTAAGAATGAATCATCCAGAGCAGCAATCTCGTCAATAGATCTAGGAGGAAAGTACTTAAACCAATCCCTAGAATCACCATCAAGGTTATGTACAAAAACTCTCATCCACACATCTTCATTTTTGATGGTCTGAATCTCTGAAAATATATAAAAGGATACAAGATGCTCTTCTACAGTCACATCTCCCTCCCCTGTGAAATGGGGCATGTACTTAAGGTAGTCCATGGCTGGGAGAGAATTCATAGGATGAGGTAAACCTAGAGTGGCGTATCTAGTAGCCAATATCTTATCCATCATGTTCCTAGAAGGATTAACACCTTCCATTTAGATGTGAACTGGAGGAGAACTAGGAGGAGATGAAGTTCGAACATGCAAGACTGGGGCTGTGCTTCTGGGAGAAAAATAAAAAGGCTGAGCATTAGGAGATAAAGATGAGGGGATAGAGGCAACAGAGGCTTCCCCTTCTGTAACTACAGGAAATATAATAGGAGGAGGAGTAGAAAAGTATTCTAAGTTTAAATCTCTCTCCTTCCACTTCACAAATTCAAAGGAGAAAAGGGTGTCAAATCTCTCTCTTTCCAAACCAAGAATAGGAGGGGATAACTCGGCAGGAAAACTCCCAAAACTTAAATTTCTTGAAACTCCAACAATTTGTATAATAGGAGAATCAGAACCTACTACTGGAGTTTGTAAATAAGGATTATGCAAATTATCAAAAAAACTTGGTACAACAGTGGAGGTACCTTTTTGAGCGGTCTTTCCCTTTCTGATAATTTCCTCTGGGTCAACTTAGACATTGCTATAGGTAGCAGTGAAGTGGACCTCGTGTGTCTACCTTTAGGAGCCATAATTGAAACAGTGGAGTCACCAGGTGTAGGCTGCAATCTTCAATGGTACTGATGTTTGATGCACCTTCAGAATCAATAGCTCGTTGTTGTTCTTACCCATGGAAATGTCTTCAATTCATTCCCTGACAACAATGCCAGAAATGTTAGCACCATAATTCACCTCTGGATTGCAGCAGAGGCAAGCCCAATACCCATCAGGTTATGTGTCACAGTTAATGGATTTAAAGAGGTCAAATGGGGTGGACTCAAGAGAATATCATTTTAACTCAAAAAACTGGGGCAGTATGCACAAACAAATGAGGTCTTGATCAACTTCAGCCAGTAAGTTTTTGTAAGGGTGAGTAGGAGGAAGAAATTAAGGAGAATATGTAAAGGTCTACTCTAGACATCAGGTCTTCCAGCAACATCAGGAGGAAAAACTATGAAACCAAGATCCTCTTGAATTCGAAGTTTCAGGAAACTGAAAACGCTATAACCGCACTGCAATCAAACATCCATTACAACAAAATCACCATAGTCCATGTGAATCCTTCAATCATGAACATTCAGTATTAGATGAAAATAAGATGGAAATAGAAGATGACTTTCATAAAACAAGAAGTATCAAATCAAGTTACATAACCAGAGAACCAGAGCTTCATTAAAACATTACAATATGGGAGCTTAGCTCAGCCATCGACCATAACAAAATACCAAAACTACTTACATATGCTCAGAATTGCTACAAACACCAGGAGTGTGATCAAAACACCACATTAACGTTTTTAGCTAGCGCCTCCTCTTTTGGATGCGAGCTAGGTGCAGTTGTTTTCTTTACAGTAAAATCTATCCATAATTGGTAGTCTTCCTTTACGGCCGCTCTCTGTATGGTTTCCATTTACGAGGTGACACGAGGTCTCCACTGCTGCCCCACTTTCATGAAATGTTTGTATCGAGATCAGGACGTGTCGCACTCTAAAATTCACCATCTGGATATTTGATGGACACTTGCAGGGAGGACTTGGCGGGCAAATGTGGACGTTGATGATAGGGAGCTGACGAGTTGGTTGGGACTACATGGGCGCCAAAATGTCATATCATCACTCGACTTAGGATAAAAACATTTGATGGGTTTTTTGAGCCCTATTCTTTCATTTTTTCTTCGTCGTAATGCAACTTCCTAGGGAAAACACCCCCCCTCGCAATCAATAATGTGTGATAACACCCTCCATACTTATCACTTTCCATCTTTATTCCTCTCATTTTCCCCCTACCTTTGTTCGAGCATTGTGATTTTCCACACTAGGAAGGGTTGTACCTTGCCTTGTCGAAAGAAGGGGATAAAGTCCCAGAGGGTAAAAGTAGATGACAAGAGTTAAAAGACAAAATGAAAACTTTGAGATGCTTCGCCCAGGGATTCCTGAGAAAGTAGTAAAAAGATTCTCAGTAATAAAAGGGGACCCATAATATAAGTAAGCACTCAAGGTATTAGTTGGTGGATAGGAGGTATCATCATAAGATGACCTATTATGACCATGGGAATGTAGTGATATGAAACTACCATCTATTTGGTCACCAAACAAGGGTAGTGGATCTTGGTGGCATAGCCAAGAGAAAAGGGGTTTCATCATGAGCCACCGTTCTCATCTCCATGAAATATTTGTGGATAATGCTATCACCTCTGGTCACCAAGCCAGGATATTTTCCCTCAACTCTTACCTTGAAGCATAAAATAAAAAGGTCAGAAGCAATAAAACTAAGAATAAAAGGCATTGAATGGGCTAGGAAAAAATTTGGCATCTATGACAAGGAGCATCTAGCCCTCTACAAAGGCACCCAGATGTAAGATCTACATTTCCCTGTTATCACTGCACCCCATGCCACCTCACATACACTTACATGACCTAGATTGGTTCTCACCTAGAAACACCCCAAACTTAAGGGGGATTATCCCAATAGGACACCCTGAGACCTTCTCCAAATCTAACATATTGAATAGCATAAATTCCTTGATCACTTGTCTAGGTAAATGGGGATTTGATGCACATGTTTGGGTAATTTAATTATTGGATGTGATTTACATGTTATTATCCCTATGACTAATGAAATCTTGGAGGGCATACCTGTTGTTGTTGCAGGACTTTTCCCGGTGGATATGTACACATGGGGGAATGATTAGCTTGAATATCCATGGGGATGAAAGCCCAAAGATGGATGTTGTAACCCCAACCAAGGTAAAGAAGACATCAGAGACTTGCACCAGGAAGAAAGAAGGGTGTTTCCCTTGGGGACAATCTAGTAGACCTAGACTCAGGGGATCTTGGTATTCCACATGGACGTTGACCTTTGAGAGACCATGATGTCATCATTATGACCCTAGACATCATATAGATCTAGGTTTTTCATATTGAGGGTAGTTGTGAGTTGGTTGGCATGTGTCAGCATCATCTAAACAGGGATGATTTTAAGGATGTAAATTTGTTTTAAAATGTAGAAACCTTGGTGAATATTACTAATCCTTCGTATGCCAACTATAAATTATTCGCGATATTTTTGTAAAAATATTCAAATTTCGAAGGATTTTATATACTTTTTATAAACAATTTGTGATTTTTAAGGTAAAATATTTTTATCCTATAGAATTTGGGTGAATCATTTTTAAAATAGCGAATCTCGTTTTCGGAAAAACCATGGAAAATTAGC
>CBVK0101962584.1:0-13540 GCA_900067695.1 Picea abies | reverse complement strand
AATTTATCCCCTAAAATCATCCCTGCATCCAGGGCCTGTGGAGGCCAAACATTATGCATCAGGAGCCCAACGTTCCATCCTAGGGGCCCAATGTCACCCTAGAAGGGCATGAAGTGACACTTGGGGATTATTTCAGGGGTTAATTACTATTATTTATGTAAAAACTAGATTTTTGATGTAATTTGGCTAGGTCGGCCTTTAAATGACCTAAAATTAATTAAAGGTCATTAGTATTGTATAGATAGAGAGAAATTACTCTCATTTTTCATCAATACTCATCACACACTTAGTGTGGACTGAAATTTGCACCCTCTTTAAAGGCTATTGGCTGAAATAACTAGTGCACAACTTCTTGGAGAGGCATATTGTGGTGTATATTGGCTATTTTTCATGGTGGAAGATGTTCAATTAGGGTTTGGCTTGATTATTCTTGGTGAAGTACGTAGAAAATCTTCAATTTGTTTATGTAATTCATTCTTGTGTTAAATTTTACTTGTTTCATGTTAAATATTATGAAATTGCTTTCTTAAACCCTATGAGAGAAACATAAGTTACTTATTTCTCTCTATAGTTTTCTACTTGTCTAAATTTATTAGGTACACTTTGTTTAGAAGTGGCTACTAGAGGCCTAAAGTGCTAGCACTCTAGTAGCTTCACTCTAATTTCCTATTGCATACATTATTTTAATAGTTTAAGGAAGGAAGATTCGCTAGGGCCTAAGATTCCTTACTCTCTAGAAAATTTGTCTTTAGGATTTGGATGCTTGAGGCCTTGAAGTGCTAACACCTCCTCCATCCATCCCTTCTCCTTTGACAAGTATTATTATTTCTACTTTTCTCCAATTTGTTTTTTTTCTATTGTTGACTCCATAAACCCTAAAGGGCACTAGTCTACTCACTATAGTGAATGATGGATCAAACAAACACTCAAACCTTTTTCCTTGAAGATTTTTCTAACTTTTACTAACCCTAAACTAGACTAATTATTTAGCTAACTTGATTCTGTTGAAAATCACTGCTACAACCATACTAATTCATGGTAATTTGTTGCATTCACCTACATAACTTACACCTAGCTCACTCATAAATTGCTTGTGACGATTTCCCATCACTCTACTAGATAAATGATAAGTTTACATGGTGTTTCCTTGCAATTTTGAGCACAACAATTTATTGTTGTTACAAAATATTGCTACAACCATCTAACTGCAACAAATTCTTTGCAAAAGTGACATTAAATGTTAGCTAGACATTGTCATATTTTCTTGTGACAATTTATTATCATTTTTCCTAGTTAAAGCTACTTGTCCTTTTACTTTTCAAGCAATTTCAAGGAATAATTCTTGCATTTAAAAAAAAATACTCATTGTTGTCATAAACTATTACATTGCTGCAAATTTATATTAGCTAGCCTATTTTTTGAAGGTTCATGGTCTTAAGAAGCACTAACATCATATTTTTGTACTTGAAAGCTGCCATATTTTTTTTGTTTTCTTGTTTTGGGCAAGTGCACTCCATTTTACCATTGCTTCATCCCTTAAATACCTAAAGAAACTTTTGAGTTGAGTGACCAGTGAGAGGGGGATTTCTTGCATCCTTTCCTTAGTATTATCATCCCTTTAGGTTACTGGGGACATATTCCTTGGGGTAACTTTGATATACTCCTAAAAAATGGGGGGTTTCCTATTAAGGTGAAAGTGATAGGCCACCCCCTGTTACGCCAATATTGCATCCACTTTCCTTGAGATTTGGGCAAGTACAGATTGTGTGATAACATTTTGGTGTCGTTTTCGAGGAACACTTAGTCAATATTCCTCGACGACATTTTTTCGGTAAGCCTTTTCCCTCAAATCCTTTTCTTCATAAATCTTAACTGACGACTCCACTGAGGGTGATCCCCTCATCCCTTTTATAATTTCAAGAAGATTATCTAGAAACTCCACTGATTTCAGGGAGGTATACCAATCCTCCTAGGTCTTAGAGACGAAATCCTCCCCGAGACTCTCCTATAGTAAAATAATTATTTGGAGGCATTCTTCCGTTAAACACAATGTCTAACACTCAGACCCAAACCCTTAATCCAAACCAAGATAATAACTAGAAACAATGGTTATCCAAGATTTTTGAACCTTTAGACATGAAAAACATTCTAGGATACCCTAGGTATGAGAAGTGGTTGCCTAAGTTCACTGGTAATGATGTAGTCAACATTGAGGATCATATGAACAATTTCTGGACATTCTTTCAAATTCATCCTATTAGTGATGATGCTGAATATTTAGCAATGAAATTGTTCTCTTCTACCCTCTATGATGGCGATGGAAGATGGTATAATGGTCTCCATGATGCTAGTATTACATATATGGATAAATTAGAGGATGTGTTCCTCAAAATATGGAGTATCAAGGAACACCCTAACATGCTGCTAATAAGGCTCAATAACATCAAAAAGGCTGAGAATGAAACTATTAGGGAATTTCATGATAAATTTGAAAGGATAATACAACATATCCGAGCAAGCCATCACCTTTCAAACAATTTTCTTCTCTTTCTTTACACCCAAGCCTTTACAAGACAAACAGGCTTCTTACTTAGAGACAAATCCCCTAGGACATTCCAAGAAACCCATGAGATGGCTATGAAAATTGAAGATAACCTATCATTGTCCAGAGTAGAACCTTTCTCCACCCCAAGAGTCAAAATGGATGCTAAAACCAAGGTAGTATGCAATGTTGAATCTACTTCAGATATTGGTGCTAGCTTGGAAAAGATACAATCATAGATGATTTTAGGGGCTAAATTTCACAAATGGGATAATTTTCCATGGTTTTTCCCAGAAAATGATTTACCAATTTACATTTTTTCTAAAAATGATTCTCTCAAATTACATAGAATAAAATTATTTTACCTTAAAAATCGCCAAAAATTTATAGAAAGTATATAAAATCCTTAGAAATTTGAATATTTTTACAAAACTATCGCTAAAGATTTTAGATTTTTCATATTAAGGAACAATAAGATTATCCCATGTTTCTACATTTTAATATAAATTTCCATCCTTAAAATCATCCCTGGCTATAATTGACTATAGTTGGCATGGTAAAAGCCCAAGAATTAATGATGAATATGGTTGTCAACCTAGAAATATCCCAACAACAAGCAACTATACCTCCTTATAAGGGTAAATTCCAAAGGGGTAATCAAGGTTTCAAGCCGAAGAATGATCAATAATTCCCTAATACTTTAGCCCCCACAAACGTAGTAGAAGAGAATCCCTGGTGTTTGCAATGTAGAGAGTCACACTAGGAGCATGAATTCCCCATAAAAAATGGTGAACATGACCAAGTGAATATTATCGATCATGCCATTGAGGGGCCATAATGTTTCCTTAATAACACACTTGAAGAACATAAACAAGGCATAAAGGAAGAAACCAAGAAGGCTAGGATGGAGGTGATCAATAACCTTGATCAAGAATCAAGAGAAAAGTTTAAAAAACAAGAATTCCAAGTGTATACCAGAAAAAAATGAATGAACCAACCTCTCTCTACCCGACCTACAACTTCACAGCCAAAACCTCCACCTATGAACATGCTTCTTCCTAAACATTCTCCCAATACTGATAAGATTGACTTGAAATTTGACTTGGAAGGTGCATTTTCAAAAATGCATGTGACCATTCCATTAAGGTAAGTTATCAAAGTTCCATCCATGAAAGAACGATTTGAAAACAATTTCAATGTATCAGATGAGCCCATGGACCCTCCTATTATGTTACAAGAATACCATTTTAGGGTTCAGTATGATAGACACCCACCTTTCTTCATGACATTAATAGTAAATAACAAACATCTTAATAATTGTATGCTTGTATCAAGATCACGTGCTAACATGATGTCTCTAAAGGTCATGGATAAACTAGGCTTAAAGGCTACACGACCTTATAGGAATGTCTGTGGATTTGAGTCTAGGGCCATACCCATTCATGGGGTAATTGAGAATTTTGAAGTACGCCTTGGTAATTATCTTGAGAGAGTGATCCATATGGATATTGTGGTGGTGGACGTCCCTGATGTGTCGGGGATGCTTTTGTCTAGGAATTTTTTTACAATGTTGGGAGGTACGTTAGAGATGGGTCTAACTTATATCAATGTACTTATGAAAAATTGGGCAATAGAATGCCTTCCAAATATGCCAATGGCCAAGGCCCATGTTCAATAAATCAACAATGATACTAAAATCAATGAAACAAATGAGCCAATTAAGGAAAACTTTCTTGTATTTTCTCTAGATGATTTTCCTTTCACTTCAAAGGAATATTTTGAAGAGATACAATGGCCAAAGAAATAAGAGTACCAACAAATCTTAGATAAATATAAGGACAAAGAAGTTGGAACTGTCAAATTACTAAATAAAGGGGATGATGACATATTGATTAAACCAAGCCAACAAGAATTCCTTATAGTTGAATCACACCCTCCACCCTCAAGACAATATACTATGGTTATACAAGAAACAACCAAGTTTGAAGAAAAAGAATATCAAGAGGGAGATACAGTCTGGATGTGGGACACAAGGAAAGGAGAGCCTACTAATGTTAAAGGGAATGCACAATTTTGGCTTGGACCTTTTAGAATGAGAATGAAGTCAGTCAACGATGCCTACTATTTATCCACATTGGAAGGAAGAAAAAATCCATTCCCAGTTAGTTGACGCCTCCTTAAACCCAATCATGGGGAAAAGACTTGACTTCACAGGTAAGTATAGGTAAGTTAAATTAGGTAGGCATTTTCATCCATTGTATATACCATCTAGATATCATGGTAGCATAGTTATACTTTCATTTTCACATTGTATGTGTCCATTATGTATATATGCATGCTTATGATGGTATTTATATTTTTTATCATATATGGAAAAGGGGTAATATCACCACCCTAAGTATTATTAATGCATTTTGTCAATATCTAGCAGGAATAGGTCATACCAGAGATGTTGAGGTTCTCATGCGCTCTATGGTGAGAACATGCCCTCGAGTTGGAGCCATATGTTGTCCCCTACCCTAGGGATAACTAAGGAGATCATGTCTCGAGTCTTATAGGTCCTATACATGGAGTGCCAAGATAAAAATGACTTGAGCATGGCCCTGAAGGGCCCCTCTTTTCTTCGGTGAAATCCATTTATCAGCAGCAACAACATCCATCCCACCATCTTGGTCCTAAAGTAGCAGTAATTATTGCTTCATGAGGTAATGAGTCTGGGTATCATGGTATGTGTCACTCTGATTTTTGAAGTACTTGAATATGTTTCATTGAATTCTCCTTCATTTCATAATGTTTACTTGGAAATTATGCTCTTTAACTTGTTCATACCTCGAAGGGTGACATGATGCCCTAGTAAGTTGATCTCCCTTTAGGATGGTGTTAGCAATGAGAATCACCCTCATATAGCTAGAGGATAAGCCCAATACCCATTTGAGTTAAATGATTAAAACAAGTTATACTTGGTGGATCAACAAGAGAAGAGTTAAAGGGAGGGAATCATACTACTTACAAATACATTCTATTGGGTATGGAGCCATAACATTATGGAGATCACAGGAAATCAGGTTGCCTACCAGAAAAAAGGCTTATGAAAATATGGGTAGAATAATATAAGGTAAACAAAAATAATAATATCCACATAACATAGAAGCTTTCTGTAAGATAGATTAAAGAGTGCTTGAACAATAATAAATGATTAACATGCAATTACCACAAATCCTTTGCAGCTAATGAATCCATTAACCAAAGGAAAATTTTGATCTTCAAAATCTGCAAATATTA
Organism: Picea abies; assembly: GCA_900067695.1. Lineage (NCBI taxonomy): Eukaryota > Viridiplantae > Streptophyta > Pinopsida > Pinales > Pinaceae > Picea > Picea abies. The sequence continues at coordinate 7,716 of CBVK0101962584.1, read as the reverse complement.
CTCAAGAAATATGATAAGAAAGAATGGAAACAAGAGAAAAAAATTCTAGTATCACAGCTTTCATGAATCTCTAATGGAAGACATTCCTACAACACATGCCCTTAGGCTTACAAATGAGCAAATAAAACTGATCCTCCAACTCTCTTCTTTCTTGGATCATGAATCCAACCTTTTTCTCATAAAACTCCCTTTCATTTATAGTGAATAATCTATATATAGCCTAAGGAGTTCGAAACCAAGGAGTTCCATTGGATCCTCCTCCATTTAGGAGTCTTGTTACAAAAGATTCCAAAAAAAGCCTAACAAATTCCTATTTTTTTGGGATTTTGTCTATAATGATAAATTCCTTTTGAAACAGATCATTTTGATTGATCTAGAGATGGAAAACATGTCCCTCATGTCCAAATAACTCCTATGATACCATTCTAACCTTCCTTAGTAGGTGGAAACCTCCAAACAAGGAGAATATCCAACAACTATGCAAAACAAAGAGTTTGCAGCGCCAATTTGCAATGCACTGGTGTTTTAATTATATCTCTCGAATTCCAAATTGGGTTAGGCTGAAATTTGGTCCACAATTCAATGCCATTATCATTCTCCTTGATTTTTTTTTCGAAAAACCCACATACCCGTTTTAGATTTATGATCAAATATTTAGAAGTAGCTGCTACATGAAATGAGTTTTTAGCACCCCTGTCTGCTAGTTCGTAGTGACAATGATAAAACATTAAAAAACATTATCTCAACCTTTAAATTTGTATGAAAAACCTCATAGAGTACCTGGTAACCCTAATATTGATGTGGATGTCATCTAAATCGAATAGATGTACCTGCAAGCTATCCAAGCTTCAACCCTCCTCTTTTTTCAGTTCATAGAGCCAATTTCAAACATGGATTACACACTTTAAAGAGGTTGTTAGAATATATGATGACATAAATCCTAAATAATGGTTAAAATGTAGGCTCTGAAAACAACAAAGTCCTTTGAAATGATCCTTTAATTCAATGATGAGAAATGAGAGAAAAAGGTAGTTGGAGTACACTGCGAACTCTCCTAGTGAGTTGGCAGCACAAAAATTTGACTTCACTTGACACTTGAGTAGATAGATAGTGAAAAAGGGAAATCTTAGATACAATATTGAGGTGTGACATGTCAAGGCCATGATAAAAAATTGAAATTGTGACTTGTGAAGGTTTATACCTTGTCATGACAACAATCACATGACCCAAACTTTATACCAATGCTAAACATAGCCTTATTCATTTTGGAACCAAAATTACTTTTATGAACACAACCTAAAGACTTCAAGACTTATGTTCTATGAACCTTGTGACTAAAAAAACAAAACAAAGAAGACTTGTTGACCAATACAACCTTATGTGTTAACATTTGGCTCCACATAGGATGGCATGCTCCCTATGAGCTTCCAAGAACATGCAGTTCCAGTGAATTATTCATTGGGATATGGAGTCATATGTGCAACCAAACTGAATCTGCCACTTATTCAAGCAAAATGATAAACCTGGTGCAAACTAACCTCATACCGCAAATCGGATCACACTGTGAAAACTTGAAGAAAAACAAATGCTCAGGAAGTGAGATTATTACTTATGCTACCTTACTCTATCCAGATCTCCAATTTTCTCAAGTAAAGGAAAATTTCCATAAAAACCATTCAAGTAACTTCATTCTAGCATTATTTTCCAACTCAATTCCATTCAAGCCATTGAGACACCATCTGTGTATCCTGTAGATTTTAATCTTGCACAATATTTACTGCAAACATATTTTCAGTAAAAAAACATAAAAGATACAATGGCAAATACAAACATTACATAGATATGTTTCCCCTGGAAACCCAAAACTGGGAAAACCAACATATTCTATATTCATTCATAGTGTTACATTTTTTACAATACAATATACATATAGGAGCCAACGACATCCAAAACCCTAACCCAATGGCCTAGATTAGTCAACAACCCTAATTCCTTAACCAAAAATAGAAAACCATCGACAAAAAAACATGTGTCAAAAAACTACCTAAATATGTGACGTGTTTCCCAAGGCAAAAAATAACACATACCCACCTAATGCTCGTGCAAAGAATATAACACATACCCAAAATTATCGTACTTTTTGTTTTCTTTGCATACAGGGGGTTACAGGGTTACATAGTTAACAATCCAGGGAAACAATGCCCATGTATCCTCTACACCAAGAGAACTTCTCAATGCTCATAGATTTTGTTAATGAATCTGCAACATTATTCAAAGTGTCCACCTTCATCAACAATACCTTCTTTTCTTCAACCATGTCTCTCAAAAAGTGATTTTGAATATCAATATTCCTTGTCTTTGAATGATAAGATGGGTTCTTCGCTAGAAAAGTTGCACTCTAACTGTCACAATCTATCCTTACAGCTTGTTGTACCAACCCAATACCTAAACACAATCTTTGTAACCATGATTCTTCCTTACTTGCATGAGTGGATACCATGTATTCAACTTCTGTAGTTGAAAGTGCCACTACAACCTATCTTTTTCTCATCCAACTTATTGCTCCTCCAAACAGGTGAAACACATACCCACTTGTAGATCTCCTACGATCCAGACCTCCATCCTAGTCTGCATCCACAAAGCCATGTATATCTACCACTATGCCCAATCCTGGTCTTCCTTGGTATCACAATCCATAGCTAGTAGTGCCATGCAAATACCTAAAAACCCTTTTTGTTGTTGTCCAATGCTCCTTCCCTGGTTTTGAAATATACATGCTCAAAACTTCCATTGCATGTGCAATGTCCAGTCTAGTGCAGATCATTGCATACATCAAACTGCCAACTTCACTCGCACATGGAACACGAGACATGTCCTCCTCCTCTTCATGTGTCTTGGAACACTGATACGCTGATAAATTTACACCAATAGGAAAAGGGACCTTGATCGGTTTACATTACTGCATATTAAACCTCTACAATATTGTCTTGACATATTTTCTTTGATTTAACTAGAGTTTCCTCTTTTTTAGATTTCTTTTAATTTCCATGCCCAAAATGAAATTTGACGTACCGAGATCCTTCATGTCAAATTTAGAGGACAACTGAGTTTTCACATCCTNNNTGTTTCCTATCAACAACATGTCATCCACATACAAGACCAAATAAATCAAACGATCACCAATTAATTTAAAATACACACAATGATCCTCTTTGCTTCTTGTGAAGCCAAGTCCCAACATATAAGTATCAAATTTTTGATACCACATCCTTGGTGATTGTTTTAAACCATACAGGGACTTTTTTCAGCTTGCATACGAGCTCCTTCTTTCCCTTCACAACATAACCTTCTGGTTGCTTCATACAGATTTCTTCTTCTAGAGTCCCATGTAGGAATGTTGTCATCACATCCATCTTTTCTAATTCAAAATCAAATGCAAAAGCAACAGATAACATAAATATTATAGAGGTTAACCTAGAAACAGGAGAAAAAATATCACCAAAATAAATTCCCTCAACCTAGGAATAACCCTTTGCTACTAATCGGGCTTTCTATTTCTCCACTTTTCTTTCTGCATTCAACTTCATTTTAAATACTCATTTGTTTCCAATGGGATTTCTTCTAGGTGTATATGAAATAGTTTTCTTCCTTTCTACACCACACTTCTTACATAATTCTTCAAATTCATTCCCACAGAACTCTCCACCATTATCTGTCCTCAACACCTTAATTCTTTTCTCTGTCTGATTCTCAACAAGAGCCTTAAACTCTTTAAAACTGTCAAAGACTTCATATTTCTTCTTGAGGAAATATATCCAAGTATTCCTCTAGAAGTCATCTATAAATGAGACAGAGTACAAGATTTTTCCCAATGATGGGATCAACACATGTCCAAAAACATCACTGTGAACTAGTTGTAAAATTCCTTCTTCCCTCGTTGCATGAGAAGGGAATCTTACTCGATTCTACTTCCCATATAGACAATGTTCACAGAAATAAAAGTCCAGAGGGAATTTAGACATACCTTCAACCATACCTTTAACATGTAGTAGTTGAATACCCTTCTCTCTGATATGCCCCAGTCTTTGATGCCACGACATAACCTTTTCTCCAGAGACTGTAGGAGTTATTTCTTCTTCAACTCCAATATCAAGAACAATGGAACTATTACACCCATCACTAATAGTACTTCCTTGTAGCTTATACAAAGTTCCAAACCAAATTCCCTTCAACACCACCATTGCTCCTCCAACCATCTTGCAGGTTTCCTTTTCAAATATTTTTTTACCCTTGCATCGTCCATTTTGCTTATAGAAATCAAATTTCTGGCCAAAACTGGGATGTGTAGAACACCCGACAGTTTTCTAATCCTTCCATCTATGAGCCTCAACTTGACTTTTCCTTTTCCTATTATTCTTGTTGTCGAATCATCACCTAAGAAAACATTACCTCCATCATACCTTTCATATTCATAGAACCACTCCCTGTGGGGAGTCATATGAAAGGATGCACCTGCGTCAACCAACATTGCCTCATGATCTGCATGTGTGCTTAAAGAATCCAAGTACACATCCCCTCCTTCCTTGGAGGTATTTTCTTCTGTAGAAGGAGATTCTTCAGATACCTTCTTTTTCTCAACTTTGGATCTACACTGCTTCTTAGTGCCCTTATTTTCCACATCTCCAACATACCTTTAAAAACTTTCTGGGAGATTCAGATCTACCCTTACACTTAGATATCCCACTTGAGAACTTAGATCTAGTTCTTTTCTGGGAACATCCTCTTGCAAATAATGTGTCTCTGCTATGTCCTTCCATATTCTTCTGTCTCATCTCATCCGACAACAAGGATGATACCACTTCATCAAACTTCAAGGCAGTTGTATTACAACCTATGTCCATAACCAGACTATCCCATGAGTATGGTAAATAACAAAATAAATTGATATATTTATCTTCATTTGAAATTTTAATCTCAAAAGATACTAACTGACTTACCATAGTATTGAATGCATTCAAATGCTCTGTCACTGAGTCTCCATCTCTCATCCCCATCTTACAAAGATTCTTTCTTAGGAATAGTTTATTTACTAGGGACTTAGATTGATACAACTTCCCAAACTTATCCCATAAATCCTTGGTTGTAGCTTTCTCTGACACATTCAGTAATACTGAATCTGAGAGACAGTCGGATTGTGCTCTTTGCCTTCTGATCCAAAATTTTTCAGTCATCTGCTGAAATTCATATAGGTGAAGTACTTGGATCTACCATGATCCATTGATCTCTATCCACCAACATATATTCCATCGCGAGCTTCCACAACTCAAAACGTTTCCCATTAAAATTCTCTATCTCCATCTTCGAATTGCTTGCCATTTCTTTTCACCTTAAAAATCAATACCACAGATCTCCCACTGTAACAAGGCTTATCATAGTCCCAAGCCAAACCCTTGACCACAAAGGCATCCCCCTAAATCCAACAAAGCTCTGATACCAAATGTAGATTTTAACCTTGTACAATATTTACTGCAAACATATTTTCAGTAAAAGAACAGAAAAGACACAATGGAAAATACAAACATTACACAGGTATTTTTCCCCTGGAAACCCAAAACTGGGAAAATCAACATATTCTATATTCATTCACAATGTTACATTGTTTACAATACAATATACATATAGGATCCAGCGACATCCAAAACACCCAATGACCTGGATTAGTCAACAACCCTAATTCCTTAACTAGAAATAGAAAACCATCGGCAAAAAACCATGTGTAGAAAAACCACCTAAATATGTGACACGTTTCTCAAGGATTTTTTTTTTTATCCGGGGTACTACCCCGGAACACCTACATGGGGGGCTTTGCGCCCCTGCGCCCCCGATGCAATGCACTAATCTTACATAGAATATAACACATACCCAAAATTAACCTCCAATCTATACCTTCTAAACACCAAACTATTTTTTCCACTCCCTATGGCCTTCCCGTGGTGTTCATGATCATTACATTCCTTTATTTCTAGGAAGTCTTCCTCCCAATGTCCACCCATATATTCATCCATTTTTCCAGAAGAATGAAATGGAGAAAATTGTTCAAGAATTTCTTGACGCAGGTTTCATTCTCCATAGTACCATCCCCTATTCTTCTCATGGAGTCATAGTCCTCAAGAAAGAAGGAACATGGCGCATGTGTCCTGACTTTTGTTCTCTCAACAAACTCACCATCAAATACAAGTTTCCCATTCTTTTCATTGATGATCTATTGGATGCATTGAGTGGTTCTCACTACTTTACTAAACTTGATCTCTATTATGGTTACTAGTAGATATGTATGAAAGAGGTTGACAATCCTAAGACAACCTTTCGAACTCATGAGGTCCACTATGAGTTTTGGTCATGCCATTTGGCCTGTGTAATGACCCCTCCACTTTCAAAAGTCTCACAAATCATGTCTTCCATCCTTTTCTCCTGCATTTTGTCTTAGTTCTCTTCGATGATATTCTCATCTATAGTAAAACATGGAAAACTCATCTTTCCCATGTGGATCAAGTTCTCCATCTCTTTTCTCAACACCAAATTTTCCTCAAACAATCTAAATGTTCCTTTGGAGCCTCAAAAGTGGAGTATTTGGGTCATATTGTTGGCAAGGATGGTTTTAGGGTGGATCCTAAGAAAATTGAAGCTATGCAGGGTTCGACTTGCCCAAAAAATCTCAATATTTTGCATGGTTTTATGGGTTTAACGGGATATTAACACACATTTTTTAATAATTATGGAAAAATTACATCACCTCTCGATGCTCTTCTTAAAAATAATGCTTTTGGTTGGAATCATGTACATGATGAATCCTTCCATGCTTTTTTAGGCCTACCCACACCCTTATTTGATACCTATCCCATTGGACTCGTCTTTTCATCATGATCGTAGTGGTCCCTATCATTTTTTATCCTTTTTTTCCCATGTCCCCGACCCCCTTATGACACCCCTACTTGGGACCTATTCCATTGGACTTCTCTTTTTGTCCTGATCATAGTGATACCTATCATTTCCTAGCCTTCTTTTTCCATGAACCCACCCACCCTTTTCACCCACCTTTCTTTCCCACCTCTTCCTTTGTTTTCCCCTCACCATGGACAACACTAGAAACCAAGACCTTGAAAACCTCATATCTAATCACATTGAGTAAAAAATGTACTACCTAAAAGAGGAACTAAAGAAGGAAATAAATTCCCACCTTTCCAGCCAGCTTGAATCCCACCTTGAGTCTCAAATTGACTCATTTGCTTCTAAGGTCCTAGGAAAACTACCCATTTATGGAATCCCTTCCTCATCTGACCAACATTATAACCTCGAAGGTGCCGCTTCCTCCAATTCCTAGCATTTTTAGTCCAACCCTTTTCATCGTGATCTACATATTCCAAGAGTAGAGGTGAACACACTTGATGGATCAAATCCCATTGGTGGGGTCACTCAAATGGAACACTACTTCTCCTTGCATGGCATTGCTGATGACTAGGCCAAAATTTGTTACGATGTTCTTTATTTGGACCCTAAACATTAGCAATGGTGGAATTGGCATAAAAAATCATGCCAAGGATATCTGTCTTGGACCTAGTTTTTGGCTGAACTATATGACGACTTTGACATTGATACACACTTCCTGGGTCGTCTGATCGAATTGAAACAATCACGTACAAGTGAGATCGGAAGAGC
>CBVK0101962583.1:0-16301 GCA_900067695.1 Picea abies | reverse complement strand
AAGCAAATAGAAACCATCAACATACTATCATCCTAGCCATACGATATGGGGATGTCTCTCCCAAGGTGTGGGCAACTTAATTAATCAAAACTTGAAATGTATTGCAAACCACTCACAATGGCACAAGGTGGAGGCAAGCCTACCAATGTTGTGCCAAAGAGGGTTGGAAAGAAAAGCTAGACAATGATTATTAGAACAAACTAGCCATACAACCTTGTCCTAATGACAAGTGGGGCAAGAAATAAACAATGCTGAAATGAATCTATGTCCTAGCCCAACGATATTGGGGGTTTGGCTGAGCCAATCACTTTCTCAAGGTGTAGGCAATAAAATAACTTGCAAAATTAAAATACAATGACTGAAATACAACAAGAGAATGCAAGCCTCAAGGGAACTTCTCGGGGGCTTGCTACAATGCTAGAAATGAATAGATAGAAGAAAAGATTCGTTAACCAACTAGTGGAGGCTCTTTGGGGGTGTTGTGAGAGTGAATTTGGGCAGCATATCCCCTTGTTCCTGGTAAGAATCTGCAAAAACCAGCAAACAAATGCTTGCTGGAAATGCTGCACAACACAAAAAAAAGTTAAGAAAAATTTCTGTTTTTTAAGCATAATTTTTTCACATAAAAATCTCCAAGTGAAATTGAAATTATATGACCTATCTAAGATGTTTATCAAACTGAAATATAAATGGGAAGTGAGCAGAAAATAGGACTAAGCAAAGCTAGGAGTTTGAGAAGGCTTTGAGGGAAGACTCCTTCTTGAGGCTTTCCCAACAATCCCTTGAGGTAAACCTGCAAAACTCAAGACAAATTGTGAAGCATGGAAGTAGATAATATGTATGGATAAACTAACAACCTGAAATACTTCAAACAACTAGCTATCCAACATATATAAACCAACAAGAATACTCTTTGCTAATTTACTCAAGATCTACTTAACACTACACAATAAACTCAAACACCACAATATCACCTCATATGAAAGAATGCAACCAGAATACTCTTGGTCATTCAAAATCCTCCAACGCTTTATTAATCCAATGGGAGAGTGTTGCAGCGACAAGTTGCTCCAAGACTCTCACGAGAAAAATGGGATGGAATGCAAGATGGCAAGAGCAAGAGAAGTGGGGCGAAATTTCAGTAGAGTAACACTAGCTCAAAGAATGGTATAGAAATGAGTGAGGAGAGGCTCTCTTTTATAGTTGAAGAGGCAAAGTGAACCCTCTTGGATGAGAGCCATGTGTCAAAAACCAAGCAAAGGAGATGATCTCAAGGAGAGGGGTGCACCACCTAGGGTTTTAGTCATTGATTGATGAGTTGTATGAGTGAGGTGGAGCGTGGGACCAAGTGAGGGTGAGGTGGTAGGCTAGGAGGGGCGCACTACTCATGGGAGGGGCCCACAAAGCAACTAAATTGCTTTCCTAATGTTTCTATGTGAAGGGGGGTGCAAATCCCCCTAAGGGGCGTAAGGAAATGAGGGAGTGAATGGGTGAGGGGGTGAGTAATGGTTAGGATGTGGTTTGTGTAGGCTAGGGATGACTTCTCTTTCCTTTTATCCATCTTAACATTACCCCATTAACTCAAAATTACAAAAATTACATTTTGACTTGGCAATTAAAATTGCTATTTTGATTGACTGATACTCCGGGTGGACAAATGCCTAGCAAATCTTGTCCGACTGAGATGAAACTTGTTCCAAGGGTGTAGGTGGTGCCTTTCCATTTCTTTTGAGCAGAAATACCCATAGCAAAAGCCCAAGGACCTAGTTTTTACAATAATTGCTCAAAAACAATTAATTAATTAAATAATTAAAATCCCAACCTTAGGAAAATTAATTAAATTTAATTAATTAAAAAAAACCTATCTAGATTGGACGGAATTCCGCGAAACTTTCTAAGATGTCTTACATGGTCATTTACATCATTCCTAAACAATAGCTACCAGAGGATGAGACCATTAGAACACCCTTCACCACTTTGGAGGAATTATTGTGGGTGTGAGTGAAAAACTCAAGGGAAATTAATAAGGTTGAAAAGCCCAATTAATAATCTGAGGATAAAAAACCCTCGGTGAAAAGAACTCTCCCAATGAAAACATCCCAAGGTACTTGACCTAACTATGACCATGAAGACCTATTACATTATTAACCCACGCACGGGTGCGGAAATTCCGTTTACAAAAATTTGTGCTGGAGGCATAAATTGCCCAGTAGAACCAAATTGTCTTCGACATATTTGCATCTGATGATGCATATCTTCATGGCACATGGAGTTGACCCCCTAGTTGAATAGGCAGTCAACATTTGGCTCCACATGGGGACGTGTGTTCGATCTTCTCAAATGGGACGGAGAGCATACGAGAATCCAACATCTACAAAAAGGTGCTCACCAATATTCAACATAAACATTCACATATATATAATGAAACAAATGCTATAAACAACATCTACTTGTTAAATTAAATATTAGTTTATAATGGTCAATTAGAAATTAGACTTAGGCATTAACAAAGTCAAAGTGACTTTAGGTTAATTTATTTGCTTTTAGGTCAGATATTTGCTTTTAGGTTATATTTTCACTTTATCCCACATTCATAAAGTGGGTTGACTCTACTTGATTGTAACCTATATAAGAAAGCTATTTGCTCTCTTATTTCATTGATTGAATAAAGACAGATAACCTTATTCAAGTTATCTTGGTTTCTCTGTTTGCTCGATTTCCGTTACATGGTATCAGAGCGAGGTTAGGGCCGCGGAGTCTGGGAGCGCGTGAAGACCTAGGGACTGCTGCCGGCAGTGACAGATCGAGGGATCGCCAGCGTAGCACACTCAAGGAGCCGAAAGGGTTTTGGATCAGCCAGAGCCGTGTTCATTTGATTTTTTGGTTTTAAAAGCCAGATTGCAGGTATTTTGCCATTATTTATTTGCGAAGTTCAGTATTTTACGATCATCTATGGCTACATTGACCAACATCATGTTGGAAGGCAACCAAAAGTTCTTTGGGAAGAACTACAATACCTGGAAGCAACGCATGTTGGCCATTTTTGCGTACCGGTGCCTGTCAGATGTTGTTCTGGGCACAAGTCCTCGTCCCACGGTTGCAGATAAAGACCAGGACAAGTTTGATGGCCAAGACAGAGAGGCCGTGATGTTGATCAAATTGTCCGTGATAGATGAGATGCTACCTGAGGTTCAGAATGGGAAGACTGCTGCAGCGATCTGGAAACAGTTGAAAGAGACCCATGAGATTTTAGATAAGGGTCGAGCGTTCTTTTTAAAGAATATGTTGTTCTCGTTCAAGATGAGTGAGGGTGCCTCTCTCCAAGAGCACTTACTCAAGATCAAGGACATCCGGGAGCAGTTGGAGGCCATTGGTCAGAAGATGGCAGAAGAGGACACGGTGGTGATCACGCTGAACAACTTGCCAGGGTCCTATGAGCACTTCATTGAGACCCCGAACATCACAACTACAGACGTTGACTTGAAGTTTGGAGAGCTATCCAATAAGCTCTTGCAGCAGGACAGGTGGAAGAAGCAGTTTGGGAGCAACAATGAGACAGAGGTTTCAGAGCAGGCCTTTGCAGCCAAAGCTAAAGGCAAAGGCAAATGGACAAGGAAACTTGGTCCATGCAACGATGAGGATGCCACCAAAATCCTGAAGACCATCACTTGTCATTACTGTGGCAAGACTGGCCATATGAAGAAGCACTGCAGAAAGCGGTTGGCAGATCAGAAGCACAGCCATGGAGGGTCTCAACAGAAGACCCATGTTGCAGAGGACACGGAGGAGAAGGAGGCAACTTTCTATGCCTTTATGGCCTGTACACAAGCAGATCAGTCCAAGTCATCTGCTTGGTTTGTTGATTTAGGCGCATCCAGGCATTTCACCAATCAGAAAGATTGGTTCACAGAGTTTACACCTAGTCCATCCAAAGACTCGGTGATCTTCGGTGGAGGCGAGGAGTATAATATAGTCGGCAAGGTGAATGTTTAGATTTCCTTCGGAGGAAAGATGCTTATGTTTCTCAACGTCCACTATGTGCCAGGTATGGAGCTTAATCTGCTCTCAGTTAGTCAGATTATGAGGCATTCTCCTCACTTGGATGTCAACTTTAGCAATCACAAGTGCTATATCGTTGACAAGAATACCAAGAAGATTGTTGCTCTTGGTGTGGAGGACCATGGTTTGTTCAGATTGGTGGATATTGGGCAGGGCAGAGAGCATGCACTGGCAGCGAAGAGTGCATTAGACATTTGCACACTATGGCATCAGAGGTATGGGCACCTCAATTTTAACTACCTCTCTCAGTTGGCACGAGAGAAACTGGTAGATGGACTTCCAGACATTCAACAGAAGATTCAGGGAGTTTGTGGAGCTTGCCAGGCAGGGAAGCAACATCGAGCACCATTTGATGAAGGACAAGCTTGGAGAGTGCAAAGGGTCCTTCAACTGGTTCATGCAGACGTATGTGGACCAATGAACACGACATCAATCATCGGTGCCAGGTATTTCCTTCTGTTTGTTGATGATTTCAGTAGGAAAATGTGGGTGTATTTTTTGAAGTTGAAGTCTGACGTGCTTAAAGAATTTCAAAACTTTAAAGCATTAGTCGAGAATGAGTTAGGTTGTCATATTACCTCTCTTAGATCTGATAATGGTGGAGAATTCTGCTCCAAAGAATTCAATAATTTTTGTGCTAAACATGGGATCAAGAGACAATACACCACACCCTATACTCCACAACAGAATGGGGTGGTTGAAAGGCGAAACCGCACTATCACAGAGATGTCCAGATGTATGTTGTAGAACAGGTGTGTTCCTAACAGGTTTTGGGCAGAGGCAGTGTTCACAGTAGTGTACTTGCTGAATAGATCTCCCACGATGGCGGTAAAGTAGAAGACTCCAAAGGAAGCATGGTCTGGAAGAAAGCCCAAAGTAAGTCACTTGAAGGTCTTTGGTTTTACTGCTTACACTTGGATTCCAACTGCAAAATTAACCAAGTTAGATCCGAAGAGTAAGAAGATGATGCTTACAGGGTACAACGACAGCCATAAAGCTTACAAATTAGTTGATGTTGACACTGATAAGGTGAGCTTTAGCAGAGATGTTGTTGTTGATGAGGAGGTTGGACCCTTCCATACTCCTCCTGCATTCAGAGTTACTGAGGAGCCAGAAGTCATTGAAGATTCAGGTGTCAAGCTTCCGATAGCTCCATCTGAAGGGTGAAAGATTCTGAGCATGATGATGAGGAGTCAGAACAGGATGAGTCTCCTAGGTCAGTCAGATCAGTACATTCTGAAGCAGGAAGCCCAAGTCATGGTGGCAATACTGACTTGGCAGCCAGGGATTCCAAAAGACCCAAGTGGTGGCACAACACCATTGGAGATGTTCAGATAGGAGAGATGATCGAGGGAAGATCATCACGAGGTAAGAGTAAACAAAAGACTGGCACAGTCAACTTTTCTCTTATGGCCAATATTCAAGAGATCTATGAGCCTCAGGTATTCAAGGAAGCAAAAGGAAGACCTGAATGGGAAAAGGCCATGGAGGCCGAACATGAAAGTTTGATGAAAAATCAGACCTGAGATCTCACAGCTCTTCCATCAGGGAAGAAACCCATTGGCTGCAAATGGGTGTACAAGGTCAAGTACAAGGCAGATGGTACACTTGACAAGTACAAAGCATGGTTAGTTGCGAAAGGATTCTCTCAACGAGAAGGCATTGACTATGAGGAGACTTTTACTCCTACAGCGAAGATGGGCACTATTCGTCTTGTTCTAGCCATGGCAGCACATCAAGGCTGGAAGGTCCACCAGTTGGATGTGAAAAGTGCCTTCCTCAATGGAGATTTGAAGGAAGTGGTATACATGTGCCAACCAGAGGGGTTTCAGGTTGCAGGGAAGGAGCATCTAGTTTGCAGACTAAAGAAGGCTCTATAAGGTCTGAAACAAGCACCGAGGGTGTGGTACATCAAGATTGACAGGTATTTGGTTCAGCAAGGGTTCCAACAGAGTCCTTCAGATTCCAACTTATATGTCAAAAGAGTTGGTAATGAGATCATTCTTCTGGTAGTTTATGTGGATGATATCATTATTACAGGTAGTGAGGAAGATGCAATTACATGGATCAAATCCAACATGGGCAGAGCATTTGACATGACAGATCTAGGCCTCCTACATTATTGTCTAGGTGTAGAAGTTTGGCAAACAGGGAGCAACATTTTTGTCTCACAAGCAAAGTATGCCAGGAGTTTGCTGGATAAGTTCAGGATGGAGGATTGCAAAATCTCCTCTACACCTATGGAGAAGGGCTGAAACTTTCAACCAACACTGACTCAAAGGCAATCAATGAGTCACTATAGAGACAACTAGTGGGCAGCTTGATATATCTTACAGCCACTAGACCTGATCTGAGTTTCGTTGTGAGCTTCATTTCCAAATTTATGACAGCGCCGAAAGTAGAGCACTGGACAACAGGGAAGCGAGTGCTGAGATATGTGAAAGGGACACTTGACTTTGGTATTCTGTACAGTAGGAGCAAAGACCTGAGGTTGTGTGGGTATACAAATTCAGATTGGGCAGGTTTTGTTGATGACAGAAAATCCACTTCTGGATATGTTTTCAGCCTTGGCACAGGTGCAGTCACATGGACCAGCAAGAAACAACATGCAGTCTCCCTTTCATCGACAGAAGCAGAGTATCGAGGAGCATTGAAAGGTGCATGCGAGGCAGTGTGGCTCAGGAGGATGTTATCAAATATGCAGATGTAGTAGAGAGAGCCTACACCCTTGTTCTATGACAATCAAGTGGTAATGAAACTTGCCAAGAATCCAGTCTTCCACGAGCATACCAAACATGTTGATACACACTGTCACTTCATCAGACAACTTGTAGAAGATGGAACTATTGAGCTGCAGTATTGTCCTACAGAGGATCAAACTGCAAACATTTTCACCAAGTCTTTGGGTCCCGAAAAGCATGTAAAATTTCGAAAGAAACTCGGTGTAGTGAGTAGATTGACCATTAAGGGAGGGTGTTAAATTAAATATTAGTTTATAATGGTCAATTAGAAATTAGACTTAGGCATTAATAAAGTCAAAGTGACTTTAGGTTAATTTATTTGCTTTTAGGTTATATTTTCACTTTATCCCACATTCATAAAGTGGTTTGACTCTACTTGATTGTAACCTATATAAGAAAGCTATTTGCTCTCTTATTTCATTGATTGAATAAAGACAGACAACCTTATTCAAGTTATCTTGGTTTCTGTGTGTGCTCGATTTCCGTTACACTACTCAATGAAATAACTAAAGTACAACATCATAACTACAAAATGAATCTATGATATAGAAATAATTCTAAGTACATATCAACATAATGAATGAAACAATACAAAATTGACATACAAGGAGAAGGGTTAGAGATACATTACAAAGGGTGTCCCTTTGGACACCAAGTTTCCATATGAAGAAACACTTCAAGGAGGGGTCCTCTCACTAGCATGTCTGACTTTATGTCGTCCCACTGGCTAAGAAGAGTTGCTAGAAGACTGATACACTTTATACTGACTGTTTATTCCTTCATGTGAATCCCAGTTTCTAACCTTAGGCCACTTGGGGCACTTCCCCTTAAAAAATTTCTAATGGCTTTCCATAGGTGCCAAGTGCAAAATTTGTGAACTGAATTTTTCCTTAAAAGGCTTGGCCCATCTTTTACTAGGGATGACATACTTTACTTTATCAATATTAACCTGATCATCCTTAGTAATTCCCATCAAATTCTCAAGACTTATTCTATCTTTTACTTTCCCAATTTCTGCTAAGTAAGGAGGATGTGGCCCAAGAATCCCATATGACTGTTTCTGACATTTAACTGATTCCGTTGATGAAGGTTGAGTTGATGACACATCTTCAACTGATAAATCCAACTCTGACTTTGATTCTGAAGGAGGCAAACTATTATCTGTCTGATCCATACTTTCCTAGAGAAAAAGCCCATCAAAAGAATCCATGGGGTTCCAAACATTGCAAATGCTTGGGGGTTTGATATTAAGTTCCATCTTAGTAAATGACGAAGTATATTCTATCTCATAACATCCCATTTCAATTTCCCGGAAAATAATCTCATTTTCCTTTTTCCTAGGATCTTCCACATGATACTTTCTTTCCAACTCTCTATTCAATCTAAAATCTAAACCATTTGGAGTTGGAATGGTGGCATAAGTTAAGTCCATTTGTAAACTACCACCTAAATCTACAACTGTCTTTCTGTTTAGCAACATACCTCAAGTATCAAGCACATCAATTACAACAATGTCCATTTCAATCATGATATCTGGGAATGCAGCTAAGTGTACTTGTAACCCCTTAATCAAACCATGCACCTCGATTGTCCTACTATCCATAGCACAAATGTTATGATAAGGTCTAGATATTCTTAAGTTCAACTGTTCCATTACTTTCTTAGTCATAACATTTGAAGTGGCTCTTGAATCTAGCATACAATTATGAAGAATAAAATCATTCACGAGCAAGGATAGGAAAAAGGGTCTATTCTTTTGATTCCCCCTATCCATATTTTGTAGAATCACAGGTGCATCCTGATAAGTTCTTGTTGGTGGAATGTCGATACTTTTCTGAGAAGGACCATCTATGGCTTTGAGCAACTTCTCCCTTTGAGAAGGTATCTTCATTATTTCTGACACAGGCACGAACATCTTCGCATTACTTAACCATCCTCCTAAGTCAATGTTTAATTTTGAACTTGCATACATGTTTGACTTAGGGGGGGTTGGAGCTACCTTGGGAATGTTTGCTTGGCTTTTGTCTTGACTTTTGTTCCCATTTCTTTGACAGGTAATGCCTTTAAATTTAGCCATTTCAGCTACTTGTTGTGGAGTAGGCTTAGGACCAAACATTTCTGTTACTTTATCCACCACAACATCACTCATGCAATTCATGTTCTTCACCCCCTCGTCACATTTATCCAAATCCATCCAGTCATACATGCCAACACTATACTCATGACCACACATATTAACTTGTTCATTTTCGGCTCCATAAGGTCCCTCCTCACCATAAAGGTGAAGGAAGACTTGGCAAGTTGACTCATCATGGAATTGCTCACAAGGTCTACAATAATGAATAGCCTGGTGGTCAACCCAATTAGTGGATTCAAATGGATTTGGTGGTCTTTGATCTTGGGGAGGGGGCTTCTTAGGCCACTTTTCATTTGGCTTATGTTGGGGCCTACTAGCTTGGCCCCTTTCCATGGCTATCAACCTATTTTGCATGGCATTCATCTGACTAACATGTTCCTTCAATTGATTAGCATGATTAATTTCCATTTGTTTAATCAATTGAGTGAGCTCCTCAATGCCATCATTAGAGGGTTTTTGAGTTTCCACATTTTTCTTCTTCTCATCATACAGTTGGGAAGAGGACCCTCTAGTAAAACCAAGAATGTTAGACTTCCTAGCATCTAACATATTCTGTTCAATTTTTATAGCTGTAGCTTGTGCTGCTCCCAAAGTTTGAGGATCCTTATCCCTTAAGGCATACCTCATTTCACCCTCAAATGCCTCGATATAATAAATCAAAATTGCAGTATCTGAAGGCTTAATGTCAGTATGAAGGCTTTTCACTAAGCTATTAAACTTAGTGTTAAATTCTACCACAGTTTCATTTTCTTTTTTATGGCTAGTGGTAAGAGTAGCAAGATGGAATCTATGTTCCTTTTGATCACCCCATCTTTTCCTAAACTCATTTAGTATTTCATCAAGGGTGCTAAACTTGTTTGCAGCAAAATCGGTAAACCATTCGGCAACATCTCCTTCAAGAGAATATACAAACAAAGTCATCTTTACGTCTTCTTCATCATGACCCCTACAATATCTTTCCACACACATCTAGAAGTTCAGGATGTGGGACTTGGCACTTATAACATTGTTCCCCTGAAAGGTAGGGA
Source organism: Picea abies (assembly GCA_900067695.1). Lineage (NCBI taxonomy): Eukaryota > Viridiplantae > Streptophyta > Pinopsida > Pinales > Pinaceae > Picea > Picea abies. The sequence continues at coordinate 6,336 of CBVK0101962583.1, read as the reverse complement.
ACTTGTCAATGGCCTTTTCAGGAACTGCATGAGGGGAACCTTGGATTGTTGCAAAGTTCAAAGGTCTCAAAAAGATACTCATGGTTAAGTTAGGATTATTAGTGGGATTATTAACAGTTTGTTGATTATTGTTTTGGAACAAGTATTGGAAATCAATGAGTGCTTCTTCTCCAAGAGTTTCAAGTAGCCTCCTAGGAGCAAGGTGATTTAGCCTCCTCCTATAAACCTTTTCGGGTTCAGGAAAAGAATAAATCAATCCTTGTGAAGTGCTCCTAGTAGTATGCTTGACAGATTTTTTCAATGGAGTCGCCACTTGGAAAGGAAACACACAAAATCAACCAATAAAAGTTCAATGAATTTTAGGGACTAAAGTTTTATTGTTTAGTTCTTAAAAAATTAAGTTAAGTCATTTTGACCAAGGATAAATGACTTATCCCCGACAACGGCGCCAAAGATGTTGTCGTCCTAATACACACTTGCAAACGTGAGCTAAGTCCTTCTCACTTGGTGTGTCCTTGGAGGCACAATGCCTAGGTTCACAGTCCACACTGTCACCTTGACTTGAACCTCTTCCTTCTAGGCTTGCTCCTAGGGAAGCCAAGGGGGGTAGACCCTAGTTACTAGATATGATTTAACTTTGATGTTCTAGGAGTTGGTTTTAATTTGTTAAAGGTTTAGGGGAAAACTAACCTATGATGCTAAGGCAGCAAATGCAAAGTGCAAGACTACTTATGTTAGACATACCTTTCCCTAAGTCAACTAAGACTAGTGCCTAAAGGTTGGGCAAGGGGTCAACTAAGTTTGAGAGAGTTTAGTTACAAAAATTTACAAGTATTACAAAATTACAACTATTTCACCACAAAGATACATGTACTTACAACAATGAATATAAGATATTACAACAAATATGAACAAGATGTATAAGATACACAAGATACAAATGAACAAGATTAACAAGTGCTTTAAATATGAGAAATTCAAGATAGTCAAAATATGAAGATCATTCACATAAGGCCAAGCATGCCCTAATAAGAATTGGACTGCTTTTCAATGGCAACCACTAAAACACTCAAGATCCAACAAGAAGATGCCTCCAAGTGGGATGCACTATCTCTTGAGGGATCAATCATCACACCATAAAGAGCATAAATGAAAGATATGAAATACTTGAAAGATAAATGCTCAACACAATTTGAAAGATTTAACACTTAGATAATTAAACCATAGACTTGCATGAAAGATAAAAGATGTATGTGTTTGCAATCTAGTGCTCTAAACAACCATAAGATATATCCCCAAAAAAGATTGCCTAGAAGGCTAAGTGGTTAAGAGTTGCTTAAAGATTTTACGGATTTTAAATACCCTCCTAACTAAGTGTCAAACCTTAAACCTCCTTCTCCTATTGCAAAATGGCTGCTGGATGCTCAAGATAGTAAGGCAAGGAGGCCCACCCTAGCTGTCACAGTCAGCCCTAAGAATTGAGTTTTCATGGAAAGAATGCATCCTGTGCGTTGTGAGACCGTCCCTGGCCTACACCTTCCGCTGCCCTCCTCAATACTCGTTTTAGATGGTGAAGATGGTGGAATAAGGTGTCCTAGTTGGTATAATAAGTTATTATGACTTCGGACTAAGTCTTAAGATGTGTTATGAGTGTTTTAGATAAGTTTTAGATGCCCCAAAATAGTGAAAACTGCCCAAAACCGAAACTTAAAAGATTGCTGAAATGTGTTTGCAGATTATGAAAATGAAGCAAAGTACCACATCTAAAGCATGAAATAAAAGTTGAAAGTAAAGATCATTCACTTAACCATGTCATTCACCATCCATGTATGTAAGCTTGAAAGAAAGAGATGAAGTGAAAGACAAGAACAACTTGCCAACTATAACAGAAAATTGCTTTAGATTTTATCACTTAGCCATATAAGTTATCCCATTGAAGATAGCATGCTAAAGATTGAAATACTTGCTGAAAAGAAAACTAAGTCCTACACCATTCACATGGCCATGAGTACCTTTGCAAACTTAAATGAAAAAAAGAAAGCTTGAGAGATATGTTTGCCCAAGAGTAGATTGATCTAAGACATCACTACTTAGCCATAGATATATTGCATTTAGATGTACTATTGTCTAGATTGTAGTGAAACTCAACACATGTAAATGAAACTATGCCTCAAAGGCTTAAACTAAGATGAGTATATGTGTGATGTCTATCTCTAGAAAATTTTAAACATGTAAGCAAATAGAAACCATCAAGATACTATCATCCTAGCCATACGATATGGGAATGTCTCTCCCAAGGTGTAGGCAACTTAATTAATTAAAACTTGAAATGTATTGCAAAACACTCACAATGGCACAAGGTGGAGGCAGGTCTACCAATGTTGTACCAAAGAGAGTTGGAAAAAAAACTAGACAATGATTATTAGAACAAACTAGCTACACTCCCTTGTCCTAATGACAAGTGGGGCAAAAAATAAAGGATGCTAAAATGAATCTATGTTCTAGCCCAACGATATTGGGGGGTTGGCTGAGCCAATCACTCTCCCAAGGTGTAGGCAATAAACTAACTTGCAAAATTAAAATACAATGGTTGAAATACAACAAGAGAATGCAAGCCTCAAGGGAACTTCTCGGGGGCTTGCTACAATGCTAGAAATGAATAGATAGAAGAAGAGATTCGTTACCCAACTAGTGGAGGCTCTTTGGGGGTGTTGTGAGAGTGAATTTGGGCAGCATATCCTCTTGTTCTTGGTAAGAATCTGCAAAAACTAGCAAGCAAATGCTTGTTGGAAATGCTGCACAACACAAAAAAAAAGTTAAGAAAAATTTCTGTTTTTTAAGCAAAAATTTTTCACATAAAAATCTCCAAGTGAAATTGAAATTATATGACCTATCTAAGATGTTTATCAAACTGAAATATAAATGGAAAGTGAGCAGAAAATAGGACTAAGTAAAGCTAGGAGTTTGAGAAGGCTTTGAGGGAAGACTCCTTCTTGAGGCTTTCCCAACAATCCATTGAGATAAACCTGCAAAACTCAAGACAAATCGTGAAGCATGGAAGTAGATAATATGTATGGATAAAGTAACAACCTAAAATACTTCAAACAACTAACATTCCAACATATATAAACCAACAAGAATACTCTTTGCTAATCTACTCAAGTAAACTACTTTACTCAAGATCTACTCAACACTACACAATAAACTCAAACACCACAATATCACCTCATATGAAAGAATGCAACCAAAATACTCTTGGTGATTCAAAATCCTCCAAAGCTTTATTAATCCAATGAGAGAGTGTTGTAGCAACAAGTTGCTCCAAGACTCTCAAGAGAAAAATGGGATGGAATGCAAGATGGCAAGAGCAAGAGAAGAGGCGCGAAATTTCAGTAGAGTAACACTAGCTCAAAGAATGGTGAAGAAATGAGTGAGGAGAGGCTCTCTTTTATAGCCGAAGAGGCAAAGTGAACCCTCTTGGATGAGAGTCATGTGTCAAAAACCAAGCAGAGGAGATGATCTTAAGGAGAGGGGCGCACCACCTAGGGTTTTAGTCATGGATTGATGAATTGGATGAGTGAGGTGGAGCGTGGGACCTAGTGAGGGTGAGGTGGTAGGCTAGGAGGGGCGCAATACTCATGGGAGGGGTCCACAAAGGAATTAAATTGCATTCCTAAGGTTTCTATGTGAAGGGGGGCGCAAATCCCCCTAGAGGGTGTGAGGAAATGAGGGAGTGAATGGGTGAGGGGGTGAGTAATGGTTAGGATTTGGTTTGGGTATGTTAGTGATGACTTCTCTTGCCTTTTATCCATCTTAACATTACCCCATTAACTCAAAATTACAAAAATTACATTTTGACTTAGCAATTAAAATTGTTGTTTTGACTGACTGATACTCCAAGTGGACAAATGCCTAGCAAAACTTGTCCGACTGAGCTGAAACTTGGTCCAGGGGTGTAGGGGGTGCCTTTCCATTTCTTTTGAGTAGAAATACCCCTAGCAAAAGCCCAAGGACCTAGTTTTTACAATAATTGCTCAAAAACAATTAATTAATTAAATAATTAAAATTCCAACCTTAGGAAAATTAATTAATTAAAAAAAACCTATCTAGACTCGACGGAATTTTGCGAAAATTTTTAAGATGTCTTACATGGTCATTTACATCATTCTTAAACAATAGCTACCAGAGGATGAGACCATTAGAACGCCCTTCACCACTTTGGAGGAATTATTACAGGTGTGAGGGGAAAACTCAAGGGAAATTAATAAGGCTGAAAAGCCCAATTAATAACCTGAGGATAAAAAACCCTTGGTGAAAAGAGCTCTCCCAATGAAAACATCCCAAGGTACATGACCTAACTATGACCATGAAGAGCTATTACATTATTAACCCACACAGGGGTGCGGAAATTTCGTTTACAAAAAATTGTGCTGGAGGCATAAATTGCCCAGTAGAACCAAACTGTCTTCGACATATTTGCATCTGATGATGCATATCTTCAGGGCACATGGAGTTGACCCCCTAGTTGAATAGGCGGTCAATAGGTCCTTCATGAGATTTGGGGTCCATGGTATATGATCAGCCCTTGGATGGTTCGTGATGGATTTTCACATCGGAGATGACTCATGATGGATTTGTACATTGGAGATGGCACGTGATGGATTTCCACGTTGGAGATGGCTTACTTAGTTGTTGCTTGACCTCAGCTTGCTACTTGCATGATATTCTTCCCTAGAGCATTGGAGATCTGCTAACAATTTTGGCGACATTCTACATGATGGCCAGATGGAGATGGTTGTTTTCTTTGAGAATAACCTACTTAGGAGGTGGAGTGTTTTGCACCATGTAGGAGGCAATTGAGCTGTAGACAATATAGAGTAGCTTGAATGCTTGCATGGAGACTTGGGGTTGGTTCATGGGTGCTTGGGTTACAATGGTGTTTATGGGGGAGTGGACCTAGTGGAGTACATGGCTTAGGAGGATTGTTGGAGTCTTTGGAGGTTTGTAGGAGGAGCATTGGAGACACCTTGTGGAGCACCCTTGCATTCAGAGCCTTGCTTGTAGATGATATCACTTTGGAGCTTGACATGTGTGAGCCTACATGTATTGTTGTAGGTTGCTTGTAAGGGAATAGGGCCTGTTGTCCCCACTTTTTATGGATAACTGGGAGATCATGTCTCGAGGCCCACAGGTCCTAGACATGGAGTAACGAGAGCAGGATTGACCTGAGCATGGCCTTGGAGGGCCCACCTTTTCTTCATTCATCATCCTTGTCTTGTCAGCAGCAGCAGCATCCATCACCATCGGCTTGATCCTGTATCAGAAGAGGTCTTGCTCCATGAGGTAATTGGTCAAGTATCATGGTATGTGTCACTTTTGATCATTGAAACCTTTAAATATATGCATCAGATTCCTTTTATCTCTAACAACCGCTTGGATCTCACATTAGCCCACTTGACCATTCTTGGGGAAATTGACAGGGTGTCCTAGCCAGCCTGTGCCCATAGGTCTTGGTTTGCCACTGGGGGAATTTCTGAAAAGCCATCGTCCGCTCCCATCATAGCACCACTGTTTCATCTTATCTCCTGCTCATTTATCCCACTCCCCTTGTCCGGGCATTGGGTTGACCTATTTGCAGGATTGCACCTTATCTCGTGGGAAGAAGGGGCTAAAGGCCTAGAAGGTAAAAGCAGCTGGTAAAAGACAAAAGCCTAGAAATAAAACCTCGAGATGCTTCGCCCAGGGATCCCCAAGAAGGCAGTAAAAAGCCTCTCAGCAAGAAACAAGAGGGACCCGGAAAATAACAAAACAAGACCTAGTTAGAGGATAGGGGGTCTCATCACGAGCCAACCTATTAGGTCCATGGGTACCTAACAGTATGACATTACCACCATCTGGTTACCATGCCACGACAGTGACCTTTGGTTGCATGGCCAAGGGAAAGGGGGTCTCATCACGAGCCTACCTTCTCATCTTTGTGAAAGTACTTGTGGGTAATGCTGTCAGCTCTGGTCACCATGCCAAGGTAGTGTCCCCTGGTTAGTTCTCGAACAAAAAAAACAAATAAAAGAATAAAACAAGAATAAAAAGAATAAAGGCAATAATGGGTTTGGAAAAAATGCATCCATGACAGGTACAACTCGCCTTCTACAAAGGCACCCACAGGTAACACTGATGCATCCTTGGCGCTCACTGCACCCACATGTTTGGACATCCCCTAGCCACATCACCTCACTTACATGGCTTGGATGAGATTTTTCTGGAAACTTTCCTTTTCTTGTGGACTCTAGCCCAATAGGACGCCTTGTCCTTTTCTCCAATCTTGTATTGCAGGTT
>CBVK0101962579.1:0-12143 GCA_900067695.1 Picea abies | reverse complement strand
CGACCAATTTCATAAATGCGCCGTTTAGCAGGCACATGGGTTTTTCACCCAACAGCCACACCTTGTGCGTGCATGCGCGCCTTATACGATGCTGTTACACGCGCGCGCCCATGTTCTGAAAAGCGCCTTTGTATTTTTGATCATTTGTATAGTTTTTTGACCTTTTTTTCAATGCTGAGGATTTAATCCTATGCCATGAATGACTCTAGTCTTGTGTTGACGATGCAGAGTTATTGTCGCCCTGTGCGGACGAAATTTCAGTGATAACACTCTTCTTAATATTACTTAACCTTTTCCATGAGAAGCCCATGATTATATGGGAGAAGGTGAAGTGGTTAAAGGGATGAGGATGATCCCACCAAATTAGAGAAACCAGTAGAATCGTAACCATACAGACACCACCTCACATTCTAGAAGATTCCCCTTCTAGAAACTTCGTGAGACCTCTTTCCTCTTTTAGCTTTGGAACGTCGTTGCACCCTACCCATATAGCAGCCTGCAGAAATCCCGCGAGCCAGATATAGAGCAACCTGCGGAAATCATAGATTTCTGCACTATGTAATATATGAAACATGTGGACCCTTTCTAAAAAGAAGCCTTGTAGAAAAGGAAAGAAGTTGCTTTTCTCAAGAAAAAAGTCATGTTGGGAGCATGAACACATGCTTGTGAAATCATCATTAGGGTGACCAAAATAATGTATAACACTTGACAGGGCTATTCCTGCATTTCTGGACGGAGAGTTTCAGCCCAGAAAAGGAGGACTTCACAATGGGTCCCGTCTGGATCCAATTATACTCTTTGCCGCAAGCGTTATGGCTGGAGGAAATCCTTATGGGAATCGGGAACACAATGGGTCACTATGTCAAAACATCAGAAGCCACAATGTAGAGGAAATACACTTCATACACTCAAATCTGTATCTATATGAACATCTCTAAGGCTCTCTGAGGATCTGTTACTCTGGAATATCAGGACGAGGAATGGCAACAAACGTTGGACTACAAGCATATCCCTTTTCGCTGCAGGAAATGCCATGAACATGATCACCTCTTCTAAGAATGTCCTTTGAATATCCAAGCATTCATAGACAGCGAAACCAAGCAGAAATATGGCTTCACCACTGTCATAGGAAGGAAAAAAAACCCACCGAGAAAGTAGAATCCAGATCCATGACTCAAGATCTCGACAAAAAAATCTTATGAGATTCTAAATCAGCTATCGACAAACGAACAAATCCAAGATCTTCACAAAGAGAAACAACAAGAGAAAGGAAAGAAGCAAGCCACACCTTTCTCTGGCCCAAATTGTGAGATCAACCCAGAAGAGGGGGGAGGCGTAGATGGAGACACCTTGATGCAGTTGGATGATCGGGATCTAGTAGCATCGACCTAGAAAAACTTGAGGAAGCTCTCAATCAAAAGGATTTGCAAGCCCTCCCTGAAGAGAAACATCTAAAGGTACATAAATTCTTTCTTGACTCCACAGCAGGATCCACAAAAATACTAGGTATAGCCATAGATCCAAGCTCAAACTCAAAGATGGTACTGCGGGAGAACAAAATAAGGGGAAGGAAATCATCATAACAACTCATTAAGGAGGCAGACATTCTCATGCTCATTTCAGGGTAGATCCAAAATCTCTCGAAGGGATACCTCCACCCAACACCACAACCATTATGATGAAGATCATCACCTGGAACATCAGGGGACTCAATGGTTGATCTAAACAAAGGATCCTCCAAGATTGCATCAGATTAGAAAATCTAGATATCCTACTGTTACAAGAAGAAAAATGTGCTGGTACAGAGGTAGAAACCATTTTCCAACGCATCTAGAGGGGTTGTGAGTTCATACTTACTAACTCCATAGGGGCTTCAGGGGATTGGCCATTCTCTGGAACCCCAACAACATCACTTTAAGCATACCATTTTCCACTATAGGCACACTCACTTCCCACTTCGAGATCACAGGATCAAATCAAGAGGGTGATATTACAAATGTCTATGGACCCCAAAGCTAGCAGGAAAAAGACAAACTTATGAAGCAGTTAACCCAAATCAAAACACTATTGAACACGCCCAACTGGATCTTAGGGGGTGACTTCAATATGATCATGTCACTGGAAGAGAAAATGGGAGGAACCAAATGACTAGATCCAGACAGTGGTAAGTTCAAGAACCTCATAGATCAACTAAAGCTAGTAGACATCGAAAATTCCAATGGCACATTCACCTGGTCCAACCGTAGATCAGGGAACCAACATGTTTCTTTCTGTCTAGATTGCTTCCTTGTAGCAGAAGAATTAATAGAAGTAGATCTGAATATGAAAAGTCTGATTCTCCCAAAAACAGGTTCAGACCACTGGCCAGTGGCCTTCTGTCTAGAAACTGGGGCAACGCCCAAGTACAAACCCTTTCGATTTGAGAAATTTTCGCTTTCACACCCGGACTTTCATTAGCTTGCAAAATCATGGTGGGCTCAGGTAGAAATAGATCATGGTATATGCATGTACAAATTCCACCAGCGACTCAAAAACTTCAAGTACTCATTGAAGCTTTGGAACAAACATATCTTTGGAAATATATTCCAAATCATGTAGGACATAGAAAACAAACTAGCATAGATACATAAAACTTTCATCACAGGGACCCGAACCGTTGATCTAATGAAAGAGGAGGAGAAGCTCCAAGCACAGCTAGAAGAGAGGAAAAACCAAGAGGAAATTCTGTGGAGACAAAAATCCAGGGTCTAATGGCTCAAAGAGGGGGAGAAGAACATAAAGTTCTTCCACAGAGCTATGGTGCATCGCCGATACATAAACAGAATAAATCATTTGGAGGATGCCGAGGGAAATCTAATAAGAGAACACACCCAAATCGTGGAAGAGTTCAATAACTATTATAGAGATATCCTAACAGAGACCAGTGAGGATAGAACGACAACAATCCAGCGGGTAACTAGTCACATAGCCTCTCTGGTGACTCCAGAACAGAATGCAGCACTGATGAGACCCATCACTCAAGAAGAAGTGGATCGGGAAGTGAAAGAAATTCCCTTAGGAAAGGCCCCTTTCCCAGATGGCTTCACCTTCGACTTCTTCCACCACTGTTTGGATTTAATTAGGGAAGAGGTATGACAGGTAGTTGAGGAATCCAGAACCTCAGGACAAGTCCTCTCCGCTCTCAACTCTACCTTTCTCACCCTAATTCCGAAAGAGGAGTGGGTCACTCATCCCAAACAATTCAAACCAATTTCCCTCTGCAACGTCATCTACAAAATCATTACAAAGGTGATTGCAAAGTGCCTTAAGCCAATTCTGCCTTTTGTCATTTCCAAGGAGCAAGCAAGCTATGTAGAGGGGAGACAAATTATGGATAGCATCATACTGGCTCACGAGGTCATCCACTCCCTTAAGATGACCAAAGTACTAGGTATGCTCATCAAACTAGATCTCTGAAAATCTTTTGATAGAGTCATTTGGCAGTACCTTCGCTCCATTTTAGAATCCTTTGGATTTGATCAGCAATGGTTAAACTGGATCTTAAATCTTACTTCCTCTTTCTTCTTCTCAATTCTCGTCAATGGGGTGTCTTCCCAATCGTTTTCCCCTTCTAGAGGCATTATACAAGGTGACCCCCTTTCACCTTTTCTGTTTATGATCATGGCGGAAGGCCTGGGGCGTTACATCAAGGCAGCGGTCCTGGAAGGCTCCCTCAAAGGTTTACCCTTGCACAACATCCAATTGGCACCCTTGCATAGTCAATTTGTTGATGACACCCTCCTCATGAACACCCCAACCTCAGGAGAGGCCAACAAGTTCAACTCCATCCTCTCTAATTTTGTAGAGGCCTCAGGCATGACTCTCAACCTAGAAAAATCCAAAATCTACTTCATCAACACTTTGTTAGCGATCCAAATTCATATCTCCAGACTCCTGGGCATACCCAAGAGCTCCCTTCCTTCCAAATACCTAGGCATTCCTCTAATTGGCACATCGGCAAGATCCATATCTTGGGACAGTCTACTTCTTTCCATTTCTAATAGACTGAATAATTGGACCTTTAGGCCCTTCAACATCGTAGCCAGATTGGTCCTTCTCAAATTAGTTTTGCAAACCTTGCCTACTTATCTTTTCACATCCTTGGCAACCCCCAAGCAGGTCATCGGAGAAATCAGAAACCTCCAATGCAACTTCCTTTGGCATGGGCACCAACCAAACATGAAATGGGCGCCAGTAGGATGGGACAAGCTCTGTATGCCCAAAATTATGGGAGGGTTGGGACTTAGTGATCTGGGAAAACTCAACCAAGTTATGGGTGCCAAAATGTGGTGGAGATGGATAAAAACCCCAATAGCTTTATGGGCACAAATATGGAAACAAAATTACGCTCCACTCACGCAAGCAGACCAACTCATTAGACACAATGACCAAATATAGGGATTCAATATTTGGAACACATCCTGGCATAAAAGAGACTTAGTGCAAAAGCATGCCTTTTGGGAGATTTGAAATGGAGAAAGTGCATTGTTTTGGCAGGACTCATGGCAACAACACAAACCTTTAAGTGGCCTGGAATATCTCAACCCCCTCAGGAAAACACTAAACCAGGCCACGTTTCTAAGGGTGAAAGATCTTTGGAAAACTGTATATCAAAGACTGTAGTGGCATCAATGGAAAACATCTACTCAGGAGCTACTGGTCCCAGAGGACATAGACCTACAGGCTTGGAAACACTATGCAAGTCACAGGAAAATCCCCAACCGAGAAGGCCCAGACATTCTCATATGGGGGCACTCCACCACTAGTAACTTCTCAGTCAAAGAGGCCTACTATCTATAGGGAAACTACCAAAATCATGATAGGGGGAACATATGGAACATGGTTTGGAGCCCTTCACTCTAGCCTAAGGTGTCCACCTTTTTATGGATTATAGTGCACAATCGTGTCCAAACCTGGGATAACCTTAGAAAAAGGGGCTTCATAGGACCCTCATTTTGCGCCTTATGCCAACAACAAGAGGAAATGAGGGAGCATATCTTCAACAACTGTCCTTCAGTCAGTGGATTTGGGATCAAGGGGCTCAAGTAATGCACATATCAAATCGAGACAGGAGAAACATTAGCGACACAATAGAAAATTGGGACTCGCTCTCCTACAAAAATCCTATTCCGGCACACTTCTGACAACTCCTCCTGGGATTCACTCTCTGGAAAATTTAGAAGGAAAGAAACAAAAGAATCTTTCACTCCAAGGCCTCCACACCAGCCCTAACTTGGGAGAAAATTGTCATGCTCATCAAAGAAACTATCGGAAGCAAACCATGGAAACCAGAGGACCTAAAATGCACTCTAGAGGATCAATTCATACTTCAAAGTTGGAAGCCTGGCATGACTAATCAAATTGCGGTAACTGCACCCAAAGGCCAACAAAGCATCCCAACCACCTGGTCCCCTACCCCAACAGGATTCATAAAGATCATCTTTGATGGGGCTTCCAAAGGGAATCGAGGACATGCGGGATATGGATCCACACTAAAAAAATATAATGGAGAGATCCTCTACCTTGTAGTAGGATACTTAGGGGAAATCAAAAACAATGTGGCAGATCTCACTGGCCTTTTACAAGTTATCCAAACAACAATTGTCAATCACTGCCAAAATCCTATCCTGGAGGGGGACTCACAAATTGTCATTCAGCTAATCACCAAGATTCTGCATGGGGAAAGCTCGATGAAAATTTCACCCAGTAGGAGACTCTCAGGGATGCTAGAGGAATTTGGGGCCCTCCTCAGAACCAACCTTAACATCATACCCTCTCATGTGAAAAGAGAAGCAAACAGGGTAGCAGATTGTCTGGCAAATGAAGGAGTAGCAACGGATATGGAACAAATCTACTGGGAGGCACACATCTCTGAAGGATCAGATATCTCAGACCAATGCCATTCTCTTGCCAATAAGGATTTACTAACCCCGGATGGGGTGCCACATCGAGAAGGCTAGCCATGCGGTGGAAATCTTGGCAGGGCCTTAATTACAGGCTACTGTCTCCCATCTCCTCACCATTAATATGAGAGCAAGTCCAAGAAGCCAAACCCATGGGAAGAGGCCTCTCACGTGGGTGAAGTGGACGGATGCACATGGCACTAGGGGGATAGCCTTAATGGCTAATCCTGTCATGATCACCCTCATGTTTATCAGTGATTCTGGATGGGATGCAATGCATTTTGAATTTGAATAGTCGAAGTCTGAAATTTCTGAGCGCTGGTGCAGAGCTAGCCACCAAGTTGATGCTCTGGTTATAGTTATGATCATCCACATGCCAAGGGCAAGAGGCCAGCCTTGCAGAGGCACCGCGTGGTATGAATTTGATGCTCACATGAAGAGACGACATAAATTTGAGAGGGTGTTGTCCATAGCTCGGACACAGAGAGACCACAAGACTAGAAAACCTAGAACGCTTCCCATGGCCTATGTCGAGGAGATTGTCCCAGAAGAACCCATCTAGGTTCCTCTGGAACATCTCCTCTTCACTATTCCTAATAATCAGAATCTGCCAACCTTCTTTCGGGGCGAAGCTAAGCCAAGAGCCGCAGAAACACCGCACAGTCACTAGGAAGGAGACCCAATAGAGGAACCCACCACTTGCTATGTCGAAGAAGAAATCTTGAATGGTGTGGAAGCGACGACGAATTTAGCAACAGGTGAATTATCAAGGGTAGTGGACCACCAGGAAGCTCAACGAGGACAACAAGATAGGTGCGAGACTGGAGAAACGAAGGATAGTCGGGTAAGGGAGGGTGTCATGGCTCCGGAGCTGTGTCCCCTCTCTTTCATGCAAGAAGTATGGCGTGTCCAGCCTCCATTCCTCCACCCATAACACCTCGAGCTGATATTTGGAACAAAAATCCTGGTGGAAGACCAAATCCAACATGCCCTCCAAATCAACCAGCACCTCGACATGATGTACGATGCCTATTCCAACACGTCACTAGGACGATGATGCCCAATGTTTCCACAACCCTTCGTGCTCCTATCCAGAGTAGGAAAGAATGAAGGAGATGTTGAAACCACTGGGTAATTACTACTGTGAATGTCTCTAGTTGGAGGTTTTGTTTTGTTTAGAACTAGGGCTCTAGGTCTGTTAAAATTTCAATATGTTGTAAGTAGTAAGCTAAGGAAACACTTTCAGACTAATGGCCGCCATACGTCCTGGTTTCCTTTGGGCAGGATAGATGGAAGGCCAATTTTTGAAACAAGTTGCATAGGAAACCAGTTGTCCTAGTTTCCATCTTTAGGCAAGACAGTTGGCATTCCAAACGATATTGTAAGCCTACACTTTTAATACAATAGGATCCTCCTTTTTACTTAAAAAAAAATTGTTTCCAACATTTAATTCAATGTTCAATATATAATTTTCCAAAAGAAAACTTGTATGACCACTTTGTGAGTTGCTGAGTCTATATAATCGGATTTCTCTAGGGATTTTTAGGGATGTTGAATCCATTTATGCATTCAAAAATGCAATTTAAGAAAAAAAATAATCAATTTCATCCTCATTGAAAAATGACAAATCTTAAAATGAAAATTGTATTTTATTTTTATTTTTTTGAACTTAATCTTCCTAACATTTTTTTCCTTTTGTTTACTTAAAATGAAAAACCAAAAGTACCCTTTTGAAAAGAAAAGATCTATGGAGTGGAGTGCACACATTTTTATTTTTTATTTTTTCATTTTGTAGATTTTATGCTACTTATTTTTCTTCAAGAGATTTACATCATTACATAGAGAATTCAATGAGGAACCCACTCAAATCAACTTCACCACTTGACATGATAAAGATAAATAAGTTTCACCCCTACAAGTTATGTTTGCGGAAAATACTATAGAAGGAGGCTAGGAATTTAGGTTTTTAAGCCCTTGATCGATCTATATAGCTCTATCAAGAGTTATTGAAAACTCAATAAATTGCTTAATTCAAAGTTTTAAAATACCTCAGTTGAAGGTTTATCAAACCCTCGATCCAGATCTCGCTAGGTTAAATCTAATTATTTGATCGAGGTTCTATGTCAAAATTATAGAAAAATATGTCAACCAAGGAAATACCTAGATCAAGGTTTCGTGAAAAGATTATAAAATAATATACTTTTATCAATCAAATACCTTGATTGAGGTATTTATATAACTTAAAAACACCAAAATATAACAAATCTTCACATGGAACAAAATAAAAATAAAAAAAACCCTTTGCACGACTCAATTGTCAACTCACCTAGTTATTGTGTGTGGAAAAACAACAAAGTAATATTGTGTCATTCTAATAATAAACCACATTATAATCATCGATTATGATGGTGAATCTAAGAAACCACAAAATGATATATTATTGCGAGTGGGTTGATGAAGATGAAGTGTAGGAGAAGGATAGAGAGATGATGAGATAAAAACAAGTAGAATTGAGAGAACACAAGGAAGAAAATGTTTATCAACCCATTGTCCAACCTACATGGATTGGTAAAAGACAAAAATTTAAAGCAAGCAATAAAGTTGTTGGGTTTTCAAGATGCTAAACAAGCAAAGGCACATGAGAATTTATCAGAAAATGTAGCAAAAGCATTTTATTCATTTGGAAAATGAAGAAAACTCGATATCAAAGTTTCTCATCAGGAAATTATAATTATTCTTGTGGCACCAGGGACATAAGTTGAATCATGACGACAATGTCAAAATTGCTCCATGTTTTAATGAGAATGTTACAAAGGCATATTAATACAGGGTCCATAAAGATGAAAATGATGAAGCTACTTGTTGGGGTCTTATTTGTAGGTAGCGTTATTGAGATAGAATTATAGAAGGAAATAGAGAGAAGGTGGAAGAGTTTTAAGAAACCCATTCTCATGCTATATCAAATTGGAAGAATTTTTTTGGAGTGGTGCTTATCCGAAAGAAAATTATGATGCATATTCTAATCATGTTATGGAAATGATGGAAGTTGAATTGCTTGAGGAATTTGAAGAAGGAAATCCTCGTGTCAATATTTCCATTACCATATTTGATAAATTTAAACCATGGTATATTAGTCCCAACATAGTTTATGACACTTGTTGTTGTAGATACCATGTTGAATCTCATCTCTATTATGGCACATTTGGTATATTTCTACAAAATGAAATACCAAGGTTACCCTCCTCCTTCCACAATGCATGTGTTATGATCCAAATATTTAAGACATCATTATAAACCATGAGTACACACCATGTACACCAATGTGAGTGTGGAGTACAACTCCAATATAGATATAAGAGATAAGTTACACAATAACTCCTTAAACAATAAGAGAATCTCCTCTAAATAACCAAATACATTCATACATCACAATTCATATGTCCACAATAATAAATACATGATCTCTATATATACCTATTCACACACTACATATGAGGCCCATTTACTATTAGGCTGACCCTATTACATATATATTTACAGATTACATGTACATTTATCCCCATGCATGCCCCTTTTTAGGATCATATCATATACATTTAACCCCATATATGCCCCTTGGGGTCATAACAACATGGTTTTGTTTCAATGATAACATGTAGAAGCAATACAAAAGATGTGATTTTAAATTTAACATCTGTAGGTGGAAGAATATGCCTTGAATGTGATATTTCGAAGTTGTTCCATAGGAATTTTCCTATGGCTCCTACACACCCTAGATTGTCATATATCTTGGTCACATGGAGGAGATATGAGTATGTTAACATTAATCCATCCTCTTCATTGGGTGTGGCCTCTAAGAAGATTGACCTTGTTGAGGAAAACATCCATGTTTCAAAATTCATGGGAAAGTTTTAAAACCATATTTATAAATATATCAAACACTCTCACATGTCTAGATGGAAAGATTCCAAATTCAAACAATTCTTTATTTTTGTTTACTAATAGCTCTTGCTTGTCTTTTTATGTGATTTTTGTGTAGATTACTTAAAGAAGAAGGGAATACCAACCGTAGTTGGTAGTTAGGAGGTTTAAGGGTACTTTAGGATAGCTCTCAGAACCAAATTTCATTGTTGGTTGGAGTTGTCTTGCTTCTCTTCTTTTCTTGTTCTTTTATTTGCCAATTTTTTTGTTATTGGTTATTGTTTTCTTGAACAAGTTAATTTGCTATTTTTTTGTTAGTTTACCCTTCTCAGACCTCCATTTTCATTGGATATTTTACTACTTGTAAATTGATATTTTTGTTATATTTATCTTCATATTTTACTTAAAAATGTAATAAAAAGTTTTTCTTACCTATTAGGAAATTGAGCAATTACCCTAGGTACTTCTCATAAGTGGTAAGGAACCATATAAGGAATTTTTTGAGGCAAACATTAATGTAGATAAGAAAACCAACAAAAAGCTAACAACCATGTAAAAACCATCCCATGCTCATATTTTTTAGTTTCTTTGAGATTATTTAGTTTTCATAATTACTCACACACATCATTGTTACCTTAACACTAAAATTCAAGATGAGAAAACTTTTATTTTCATCATTTTTAGCTCACTACAATTAGTATTAGTTTTATTGCTCTATATCATTGTAGTTTTATTTATTAATGATTAAATATTCTCCATCCCTCTAACTAGGGAACCATTTGAAGCTCCTTATACACATGGCATTTATGCAGCCCACAAAGAACTTCAATCATATCCCTTTAGGGTACAAAGTATAGTTTGATTTCATTTTATTTCTTTAAACTTCATAAGTGTTATGATACCTAAGAGGAATGCTAATGCAAAGTAACTCCATCATTGGGTGATGGTTGGGTTTCCTTGCCATCATAGCTACTGCAATCAATGTCACGTTTAATAAGGAGGGTGAACTGTTAATATCGTTTAGTTTACATTTTTGTGTTAATTTTATCTCTTCAGGTTGCTTCCCCTAAAGGTATTGAAATTAAAAAAAAAAAAAAGCATGGCATAAATCACATTAAAAACCAATTAAAAAAAAAAAAAAGCATGGCATAAATCACATTAAAAAATTAAAAACAAAGTAGGGATCCACCCCACTACACAAAAAAGTAGGTAGTTTCATTTTCTATTGACCAAAAAACATCTTTGTGAAATAAAAACACAATCTCACCATGTGAATGGCTTAGTATTTATTTTAATGTTGCATTGCCAATTTATAGAATCTTAAGTGTCAAAGAAAGGGAATCCCCCTCAGGGGCCCCTTGTAAAATATCTCTTCTTCGTATCAATTGAATGGGATTTTTCCAAGATGGTCTTATTTCATAATCTAGTGGTTTCAAACATTGAATTGTTTATATTGGATATGAATATTCTTCTTCTTCAATAAGATTAAATAAAAATCCATCAAGGGAGTCTTGATTGTATTCCTTAACACATGTATCCTTCTTCCATCGAGGTGAATTTAAGAGCTTGAAATAACTAGTGACAATAAGGGGCCACCCCCTCCTTTTTTGAATTCCATGGGGGCCTCATTTTTTTGACCAAGTGGTGTGTGTTCACTCAATCTTTTTATACCAAACATATCATGTTGTAAGATAAAAGATTTAAACCTGAATAGGAGTACCTTAAAAATGGTTTGGTATCATTGATTATATTATTAACTAAGACAATATATTATAAAAATTACATAGTTAATGTGTCAACCTACTTTCAGCCCACCCAAAAACTACTAAACTATTTGAAACAATTAAATAAAGGGTTTTCTTAAAATCTTCATTTTCAGAAATTCAATTTCTAGCTCTTAATTTGATCCGAAAATGATGTTAGTGTCAATTATTTGGGTTGGTTTTAATTGATGTCAACCCTTGAAGAAATCCTGGTAGAAAATTCTGGTAGCACAAATATTTGGGTAATGGACCCAAGTTTGTTTGACATATAATGGTATGAGTTTTAATATATTTTAAGGTAAGACTATTCTAGATGGACAATACATGTCATGCCATTTTCGGTGATATGTGGAACGTCACATAACTCCTCACAGTTAGAGAGTTATGGCCATATGAAGTTGAAGAACCCTCATGAGTCATCTAAAAGCCCCAAAAGGTCAAAGTAGTCAAAGTGGTTGCAAAGAAGAAATTATTTAAATAATAAAGTGAAGTGATGAGTGTACTATAAGTCAAAGTG
>CBVK0101962576.1:0-18195 GCA_900067695.1 Picea abies | reverse complement strand
CTCTTCCGATCTCACCTTTCTCCCTTGCCTGTCCTTGTTTCAAAGCATATACGCACCTTTTTGCTTGACAATCGTGTATACACATAGGTTGTCTCACTGCAAGATTCATATATACACTTTGTTTTCTCAAACATTCACATAGACCTTTTTCCTTGCCTGTTTTCTTGGTCTGGTGTTTGCTGGGTGGGATTTGATGCTTGTCGAGCCTTCTTAGATCTCTGTAGTGCCTGTTGAGTACCTGTGGGATGATAGGAAACCCTCTTTTGGTTGAATTTTTGGGCGAAGTTTTTCTCTTCATATTTTCATTTTTATTGTCCTTGTACATTGGGTTGGTTGCTTTACTGCTTAATATCCTGCTTGAGTTATCTATTTTTTATACACAATAGGTCTATGTCTCAAGTTACTTTTCATTCCATGCATTTTCAGTTTTGATATATTGAAAATACCAAAACAATAGGCATTTTGCATTGCTTGACATTTTTTGTCTTTTGAGTTTTTATCATTAGCTTAGTGCATATAGTGAAAGATTCCATTTTTACTTCTGAATCGTAGAGTTGAATTTGAAAATTGCATTGCTTTTAGGAGCATATCATTCATCAAATGTTAAAGTTAGACTTTGCATTATTTTCATATTTATTTTCTTGCGGAGTCATAACATCATTGGTTTCATCACCATATACCTTTTTGAGTAATCACAGCCATAAAATCAACGCTATAATTTAAAATTTATTAGTAATGATTATATTTTCTAGGGTGCACAAACTAGCCTAGGATTTAGTGCCTTGGAATAGGATTTTGTGAGTAAACTTCTGCAAGGAAATTAAATCAAAAAATGTGTCTAAGAAAGGGAGTTGAGAAGTCCATTGTATAATTGGTAAGATCAGGAGGCTCCGCTCACACCAGAGTTAATCACAAGGTCGTGCAAAGTTGGTTGAAGGGATATCCCCCTGATACTCACCTAGCATCAGAGATATTTCTATGGATTTATTCGTATTTGGGAATCTTTCTAGTGCCCATACCTCCGCGAGAGGTGGTGCTTTCAATGTTTTGGGCTTTGATACCCTACCCATATGGTGATCTGGACTTACGACTGCTCGCCTGTGCATTGATTATACAATGGTTTATTAGTTGCTTGACTTAGGTATCTCATAGGTTACTTGCAAGGGTTATTTTGCAATTACCCTGGGTCAGATAGGGGTCAGAAAACACACAACCTTTATGGAGGATTACCTCTCTAGGGGGATCTGACCAGCTAGTTGTTAAGCCCATGAGGGCCCCTATAACTGATTCTATTACCTCCAATATTTAGCGGGGAGTCTCATGCCCCACTTGGGCAAGACATACCTTATTTAGGGAGGGAGGCCACTCAACCACTTTATCTCGTTTGCATGCATATTAGCCGTTTGAATTTTGGTGTGCTCTTTTCTTACTAGTTGGCCTTAAGATCGTATACTAAGTCTACATTATGGATAGTGGAGTCCCTTTGGATCCCTCATTTAATCCTGCTTACCCCATGATGCCCACTCAGTTCATGGGGATGAATCCTCCTGTTTCTTATAATGGTATGAAAAAATTTGGTACTCAGTTCATGCCTTGGGTCTCTAGTCATTCTCTCATTGATATGCCTCCACCCTTGCAATCCTCTCCTGGGTCCACTCATATGAATCATAGCATTGGATTCGGGGGCACCATGTCCCCAATGCCTATGTATTCATTTGATATGAGCCATTTCCCTCAACCTTCCTTTACGACGGGAGGTTGGAACCTCCCCTCTTATGGATCCAATCTTGGTTATGCTCTTTCATGAGACAATACTCATATGGGTGCTTATTCTACCTACTACACTCCATCCATGTATCCTCCATCCACCATGTCATTTCCTTTGAACACTTTTTCCATGATGAGTCCTCATGTATCCCTGGGTGTTTCATACGGGGAGAATCAGTTTTATGATTTAGGCTATCCACTTCATGGGTCCCCTTCACAAGGGGGCAACATATATCCTCACTCAAATAATCCTTATCATACTTTTGTATCTTCACAAACTTTAGTGATGATGCCCATTCAAACTTCTCTGAATCAATTAAATGGAGGATACTACCTTTTCAGATAGGGATAGGGGGTAAACCAGGACCCTTCCTGGCCTGCAATGTTTCGAAGTTAATCTTTCCTTGGACCTTGTCATCAAATGTCGCAATTCACTACTAGTCCAGTCACTGTCAGTCATACTAGAGCTCCATCACCAACCTTTGCCAGTCATGTTGGAGATGGGTCGACGACTTCTACAAGTTATGTTGACAACCTGTACCCAGCCACTGCTAGTCATGCTGGGGGCACCACTTTAGTTTCCACAAGTTATATCAATGCCACATCTACGAGCTCTGAGTACTATGTAGGAGGTGACTCTCCCACCTTTTCCTGTCACCTTGATAGTATGCCACTAACCATTTTGAACGACACTGTGGGCATTGAGAAGCCCAGACACCTAAGACGTAAGCCTAAATTTCTTTGCAAGACTTGTGAAGGAAGTCATCTTACTTGTTTATGTCCAGCCATGAACGAGATACCAACAGCGTGGGGCTCACCTAAGGGTCCTTCAGATTCTGAGGTGTCTATGGTTTCCCCGCACCTTGTTCCTCCGATTGACATGACATTAACGCCGTTGCAATACTCTCTTGATCACACCCCCATTCTTGAGGGTGATATATCCCTTATCCCTGTTATCCTGCATCCTCTTCAACCTATAATTGAAGAAGTGGTCGTACCAGTGCAATCCCTGGTCAATCCTACTCTCCTTGAAGAGAGTGACGCATCCTTCAATCATGCCGTCAGTATTCTTGATCCTACACCTTCTGAATGAGAGAGAGTTGTTCTTTCACCAAATCCTCTCCCTCCTAGTTTTGAGGAGATCACTTTCAACTGGGATAATTCTGTGGGGTATCCAATACCCCCACCTATGTATTTTACAGTAAGATACATAATTTGATCTATCACAGAGACTATCTACTCAGTTAGTGCTTTATCCTCCTTGACTTGGAGAGCTTTGGGTTTTCCCAAGCTTATGTCAGCTATTCATAAAATACTGACATTCCACAGAAGGCCGGTACGAGAGCCTTGACCTCCCCCATTACATATTGATTAGAACAACATAACGAGTCTTAGTTAAGATCTTTTTCGACTCGTCTAAAAAAGTGAAAAGATTGCTGAGTGATTTTTCCCTTTCACACTTGTTAAATTGGATTTGAAAGATCATGAGTCTTAGTTAAGATCTTTTTCGACTCGTTATCAAAAAGCGAAAAGATCTCCGAGTGAAGTTGTCTTTTTCACACTCATAAATTGGTTTTGAAGAGACGTCTACTTGGCACACGTTTATCTCTTTTTCACACCAAGTAGACTAAAAAACATAAAAAATGACATTTTTTGGTGTTAAGTTGTGATTGCATCTCATGCCCTTACTTGCGGTATTGAGCCTATAGCCGGTTCTCATTTTGCACTATAAATCGTTTGCCTCAATAGTTTTTCATCCTCAACCAAGAAGAGCCTTGTTTATATCCTTTGCAATTTGACACCCTATACCTAGGAGGGAACATTCCCCCAAGTGTCCATCTCCCACATGCACTTCCCTGCATTGAGCATAGGTATGTTCCACTACTGGAACTAGTTTTGCTTACTTGCGACACTCGTTTCCTCCTTTGTATCATAACATTAGTTTGTTTAGGAAGGGAGTATTATATTATATCGGCAACAATCGTGTCGCCTTTTAATAGAGAACAAAGTTATTTGAGTCCATTCATCATAATTTTGGGTTTAGCATGGCCTTAAGAAGATGAGATCATTACAAAGTCTTCTCTACCGACTGGTTACTCTTCCAGTCCCTACAAAGAAATTCATTGATGCCTCCTACATCTCATGATTTTATCATTGGGCCTATGTTGCCAGAGTCTACCATATGTCTCATGCTCTTGTTCAAAGGAAGTATATCAACCTATGTCGGCCACTCCTCATAACTCCTGACTTTGCATGTCAGCCATACCCTCAGTTTGTCTCAGAATCACATGATACTTTAGTCCTATCATGCACCTTGACCCTACTTTCATAATTGGTAGGTCACCTTGAACCCAACAATCAACCTTTCATCATTGGTCGTTGACTGGGTGGTTTCCCTTGTGTTCTATGACAAGACATCTATTCACACATTGGGATTCATGTAGTGTCTTGGATGCCATTAGCCTTATTGGTGGTTTACTCACCTTTGTCAACAATTTTTCATCATCAACTGCTATTCAGAGGGTCTTTTTCATGCACCGCTTGCACTTGGAACACGCGAAAGACACACAGGGTTGTTGGTTTGTGAACTTGTTCTTCGTCAGATTTCCACCAAATCATGAAGCTCCTTCTTTGTCCCTCATGTTGACTGATGACAAATGCCTTAATGTTCTCCTTTCAATGGGTCTCTTTCCAACGACATTAACACATTTATTCTGGAAACGAGGCCTAGAGTCTTATGAGTACCTTGAGGATTGCAGTCATTAGTGGCAGGCTCTCTCGCCATCGAAAGTTGGTAATACATTAATGTCTCTTGATCGATGGATTCTTCAGGTGTTCGACACCGACTCCTTTATTCACACTTGTAAGAATGTACTTGGTGACTTGGTGCCTACTTTCATTATCAGTAGGTTGTCTCACGTTTGTTAACGATATACAACAATGACCGGTAATCAAACGATGTCTCATTGTGTTCGACCTCAACTCCTTTATTCACATGATGTATACTTTCACCTTTGGTGGATTGTGTAGAAGACTTGAAGACATCACTATGTGGCCGCAACTTTCCTGAGCTATTGCTTCCTTTTCATTGGACTAGTACCTATATGACTTCAATGATCATGGGAGATCAGATCATACTCCATGGTATACATATATCCTCAGATTGATTTTGAGACTGGTTTTACTGGGCCTTGTTCATGACTATGACAACTATTGGCATGTATTTGCATTTGTATTTGCCTATTCATGGCCACAAACACTTCTTTGGTATATTTTTCACATGGATCTGCAGTGTATTCTTGGTAGCCATGTATACAAAGTTAGTGTAGAATGTAATGAGAAATTGAGTTCATCCATATGGTCCTCTACCACTCCACTTCTAGGTTATTTATAATGTATTTTGGCCATCAAAAATACTCCTCTGACCTCACACATTAGGGGGTATCTGTTAGAGAAAGATTTTCCTCACCCTATGCAATATTGCAGAGAGGGCCTTATTCCATTTCCCTATGCAGACTTACTTTCCCTGATTGATGAATCCAAAGACAAAAATAAATATTTTTCCACTTGTACACACCTTGAAATATATACATCAAGTGTATATGCTGGCTACTCCACTACAACCCGTGTACATCGGGATTTGTGCCAGAAAATCAAAATTAAATGTCGGGTTTCCATGTCACGATAGGAGATCTCTGATCCTTGGCATTCCATATATTGGAAACGTTCCAACTCGGCCCTTCAGTTGCATTTTGAAGGATATAAAGAAGCCAATTCTGAGCTATGGAAAAGGAGAGAGAGTTCAACTTTGAGAGCAAAGTTACTCTGAATAAATTATTACTTCATTATTGAGTTTGCATCCCTTTATCCTTTGAGTCTGAACACAATGTTCAACCCCCAAGCTCTTCCCTTACTGATGGAGAACCTCTTTGTCTCCCTTATATGAGCTTTCCTTTGGTGGAGGATTGAAGTGGCGGAGGCCCAGTTGGAAGGAAATCAGTTTCTTGGTTCCGAACCATGCTGACACTAAATTCTGTAATGTTTCATTTCTGATGATCATTTATTAATAGAAATACTCCTTTCCCGTCCAATTGATATCTTGCAAATATATGTGTTATGATCCATGGGCATGTTTGTTTTTTATGTTGATGTATTATGCTATCTAATGTGCTAACCTATTATATTATCACTATATGCTTGCTTTGCTTGTTTGTTGTGAACTTGTTGCAGGTATAAAGCTTTGGTTCGAAGTGCTCAATGGTGGACATCATCAAATGCTTGGACGAGGTAGGCCTCTTTCTTAATCCTCTTGCACATTAGTTTATATAGCATATGATGGAATTGAGATGATTTCTGTAGTCATACCTGTTTATTGTGGTTCACCCTAGCCATAGAGAGATTTTCCTCGTAACAACTTCCTCGACCACGAGCCTGAAAACCCGCCTCTTCAGCCTGCAGTCAAACCAGGTTTCTAGTTGTCCACAACACCAAGATTCCCAAGTACATGTATCGTGATGGTAGCAATAGAGTTTATATGGTAGGAAAACCTGTGTGAATACTCCAGGAAGGAATGATGGAAAATTAACTTATTTCCCCTAAATATATGTGCATGTGCCTTTTATGACACATGGCACCCAAGGGACTCTCTTGTCCCCCCTTTAGAAACTTAGGATATAATATATAAATTTATATCCACACTTTAACTTTTTAGGAATATTAATATAATATTCCATTGGGCTCAATCCCCCCTTAGCTTATCCCCTTTCCTATAATCTTAGCTCCCTTACCCATTTCTAGTGGAGTTTACTCCCCCATCTCTTTTGTTTGGTCGGTTTGCATGGAATGGTGTACTTAATTAATAATATGAGTATGATTTACAATTACAATATAGGCATGATGGCCTTTAGCATCCAAGCTCCCTTGCCTAATAATCATATAATCATTATACCCTATAATAACTTGGCTCACCAGCTTATAAAACATAACATATATACAAAGGATCCATAGCCTTAAGATCACACACTCAATCTGGTGTGCACATGACTCTAGAATGTGCACACTCTTCTTTTGGTATGAGATTCCCACGCATTGACTCAGTGCAGGCAGAATCAGACCAAAGACCCTATATCATTAGCTCACCAACTTATAAGCATATTTACATTTACATTTACAATTGGGGTTTAACCTAGGGGTATTACATTCCCCTCCCCTTATTTATGCATTGTCCTCAGTGCATTGTATATCATGTACAATTCAAAATTCCTCAAAAATAAAAAAAACTCCATGCATTTGCTAATGAAGCGTGTTATCCACCTGGTGCTCTGCTTTCATGCACCAATTCATGTATTCATACCGCAATTGTAAGTCATTTGCTTTATTCCATAGAGTTGCTTCATGAAAGAATTCAACTCATTGTTCCTTTTGACACACCCTCATTATGACAGCTACCATGCCATAGGCATCCTTGAGTTGCATCTTCCTTGTTTCACTCACCCTTCTAGGTTCAGGTATCCCTTCACTGCTACATAGTCCCTCATCGATCCATCTTTCTAAGGCTTTCACACACAAGGAGAGCGCTAACTCATTACCAGAACCCCACCAAGGTTCTACATTTATAGGGCTCCAGTGTCTCCAACAATAGTTGTTCTTTCCAAGCATGCCAACTATAATAAATATTAACTCACATGTATCACCCACATACAGTTACTATGAGAGATTATTATAAAAACTTCATTTTAGAATTCAGATTTATTCCATAAAGGAAATCCCCTGTTCCCAAAATATGAAATTCTGTCTCATAGTTTTCTTGGCTGTTGCAACAATATGCAATAATTTTTATCATGTCTTTCTGCAGTATCATATTTGAGACAAATTTTCCTACAATCTTTTCTATATTGCATTCAACCAACAAATTATCAGTATTTCCTGTACATTATACTTTCATTGCAATATGTATGAAAACCTTACAAAGTGATCTTAGAATTGTCTACAATTAACAATTCAAACACAACTATCAAAAAATTTATTAAATAGAATAAATTATCATTCTCTGCATAGGAATTTTCAACAATTATACTTTCCTTTTCCTAGCAATTATTACTCTGTTTCCTGAACAAAAAATTCCTATAGTCAATGCTCATGTGACTACTTGACTTGCAACTTTCCTGTTGCAATGTCTAACAACTCCTGAAGTGTTCTCAACTCCATGAGTTAGTAATAATTGTAACATTTCAACTGTTGATATAATTATTTCCATTAAATAACAAAAATGCATGAACTCACAAAAATGCATTCAATAATGCACTCAAGTATAACAATCTATTATGCATAAGTGTAAGTCTACCACTTACTATGCATGAGTGTAATTCTCAATGCATATCTATTCACTGCATCTTTCCATTGATTTTCATAATGCTCTATATCTAAGTCATGTATCTCACCATTGGTAAATTGGAAGTCTGGTCAATGCCTTGACACATTCTCCATACACTTCCTATTTTCTTCTCAATTATTTGGATGTATTCCTTTTCAACCCAAACACTACACCAAGAATATAATTCTATTGTGTTCATTAGTATTATCAAAAAGGTTGTAGTCCAAATATTATTTAGAAGTAGGAAGTTCATTGGATATTTGTGTGGTACATATTAGCTCATAACCAATTAACATGGCATGCCACTATGTCATTGTATGAATTCAAAAGATAAAAATATTTTATAATTATTATAGGCCTCTAGCCTTTACCACACCTAGTGGTATTTTATTCACATCAATGCATTCAACTAATACAATAATGTGATTTTATAAAGTAAATCTGGCTGAGAAAATTCTTACCTAAATTCCCTTAATCAATTATGCAATAAGAGTACATAAAATGCATACCTGCATAGCTTCCATTAAATGAATTTAATGCTACCTAGATAGCTGATAACAATAGAAGCTCCCATGCTTCTATTATAAGACTTATAATCCACTCTTCATCTTTATGTTGCTTCCTTCTATACACAACAACATTAGTAGCAACACTTGCAAACATGCAATAATTCTCTCTTTCCTGGTACAACAACCACCATTAGCAGCTTTCATATTAATATATCTATTCAATAATAGACTAATTCTAGTCTTATTATTTTATATATGTATATTAACAAATTGAAATTCATCAATTCATATTTGTATGCACTAATAATGCATCATTAGCATGCTCCTAAATGCATTTGCATGTCAATTTCTTGTACTATGTATGACTGTCCAACAAGCCATAACATAATTGCTGCTACAGTAATTGCAACAACCTCTTTCTCCCTGTATCACTTTTCTTTGTTGTTCCTAGAAGTCTTCAATTCTTCCCAGATTCCTGAATCTTCTCGTGTTCTTACAAAAGAAAACAATGTGCCTGATTGTTATCTATCTTGAGTACTTTTCCATCCCAACCTTCTTATATACTTTGCACACTTGTAGCCATATATTATGCTGATATTAATTTTTGGCATTCCACTATTACTTGTATCCCTCTAATCCAACTTCTACATGACCAAATTACATTTCCAGCCATGATCTCTAATTAACCTTGGATATTTAACGCCAATTTCTTTATTGAAACAAATTGATTCAACCTTTCCTTGAATGAGCATATTAACACTTGGATTTTCTTAATGAACCATTACTTTCTCCTATATCAAACCATCTGATTTCAACTTGACTTGCACAATCAACTTCCATCATGCCATATTGATGCACCTATTCCTTCTTTTCCATGTTTGAATCCTTTTGGATTAACATACCAATGTACCCTGTCAATGCAATCATCTGTTGGGAATGCACTCAAGAGTCCTTCCCATTGTTGTCACAATTCCTCAAATGTTGCAGAAGACTATGTATAACTTGGTATCCATTTGTTGGTACCTTTCAACTATCTTAATTTACTCATGAACTTCATCCATTCTCTAACACATTTATCTTTGATTAATTCCTATGCTAGGAGTTTTATTGCATCATTCTAGATCTAATCTTTCCATAGTATATTGTTTTATGCCTCAACCAACACTCCTTACTTATGTGCACCTTCATTTCTTTACCCTTGAAGAGATTCCCTTCATACCATGCTTCCACTGTGCACTCTAATAACCATAAGGGAAGCATTACTCTATAATTGCATAGCTAATCCATAGATATGATGCACTCTTTATCTATATATGCATTAATCCTCTCTCTTTATGTGATTACTATCATTCTGATATTCAATTCCTTTTATAATAGATCTGACTCCAATTTATTGCTTAATTTGTATATTGGTTTCTTTGGGAGTGAATGGAATTTGACTATTTCATTCACTACATGTTCTATTCCTTTTCCTAGATAACATTGAGTACTTGACTAACATGAGTGGAGTTACTGTAGTGGCTTCCCAAGACTTTGTGGTTGCACCTAGATTCATTCCTTAACATTTTGTAGTCTTGTCTTTTGATCACCTTATGAAAGATTTTTGTCATAGCACTCTTTCCCTAAGTACCTCTAATTATATTTAACTAAATTTAAACCTTCTCACATGTTATGAACTAAATTTTGTTAACTCTTCAAAATTTGAAGCCAACAAAATTTGTTAGGCTACATAATTAACAAATTTATGAAATTATGTACAATTATATTCCAATAATGCATCATAATTCCTTATTATGATCTCTTGTGAAAATTAACTACCCAAATATTTTTTTTGGGTGGATACTTAGACTCCACTATCCAATACCTTTCCAATGACTGCTCCCTTGCTCAATTCTGAGTCTTGAGCATAAAGTTATGGTCATTTGAAAATTTCCCATTAACTTCTCATGTTCACACTTCAACTAGGTGCAAATATGAACTGTAATTATGCATTTTTGCACCTGTTCCATTGGAGTTTTGGTAGGATCCAAATTGAGTTTCTTCATAAACATATTTTGGATAGTTTGTCCAAGTTTCACCTCTTTCTGGGTTCTAGGATGCTAGTTACAACCTGCTGAATTTCTAAGCCAATTAGTGTTTTTGGCCTTTAATGCTACAGGTACCTTCTGTGCCATCTTAAACATTTTTAACATGATTTTTTTTTTAATTCAGCTCCATGATTGTGTTCTATGGTTCAATAGATTTCTGGATGGTCTTAGTCAAAGTTGTGTGATGCAAACCCCCCACCCCTCCTAAGGCTCGTACAACCTCCCGATCTTAGGATATTCTTCTGGAGCCGAATTATCTCTCGAATCCGTGTTGGATCCTCTCTTAATGTACACATGCACTTTTTATTTCTTTATGCAAGTCCAAAAAAAAACCACGGGCATTTTACTCTAATCCCCTTTCACCTAGAATCAAAACCACGTGCGCTAGCCCCTTTTCTTTGGAAAAAATCTCACGTGACCGCGGGCTAGAACTAAGATCTCAACTAAAAGGAGCTATCCAAAACTCCAGGAATTCGATGCTCCATGAAAATTCACCTTTTCAACACTCCAATCTCCTGGAGTGGTTACTAGCTGAATTTGGTCATAAAGTGACTTTGACTGGCGGGTGTAGGTCTTCTCCCTATCCTTCCTCTCTACAAACTCTCATGGCCAGATCTGACAGTTGGTGGGGATTCTCTTCCCCCTCCATAATCTATGGTGGAGATTCACTTCAGGACTCTGGGCTTTGATAGTTTCCATGACTCCAACACACAAATCTCCTGGACTTTCGAACCGATGAACTCCTGAAGAGTTCAGGGATCAACGGTCCACACATTATTCCTTGATCTACGTCTGAGATCAAATCCAAGACTCTGGGATTAAAAAGTTTCTCGACTCCAACACATGCTACCTCCCGGATAACTGAACTCCGAACTGGAATCGATGACTCAAACTCCTCCCACAACCAATGATTGTGATTAACTCTGGGCTTCGAGCTTCGGGGCTTCGAGCTCTAGACGACCACCGCACTCCTGAAATTTCGAATGCCGATATTAAATCTATGAATCACACTCCTCCCACAACCAATGACTGTTATTAACTCCAGGCTTTAGGCTTTGGGGCTTCTCACTCCAAACGAACACCACAGTCTTGAACTACCGAACATCGAACTAAAATCGACAGTTCACACTCCTCTCACAGCCAACGACTGTGATTAACTCTGGGCTTCGAGCTTTAGGGATTCTATCTCTAGATAACCACCACACTCTTGAACTGTTGAACTCCGAACTGAAATCGACAACTCACACTACTCCCATAGCCAATGAATGTTATTAACTTCAGGCTTCAGGCTTCAAGGCTTCTCGCTCTAGACGACCACCACACTCTTGAATTGTCAAACTCCAAACTAAAATTGATGGCTCACACTCCTCCCATAACCAACGATTATAATTAACTCTCAGCTTTGGGCTTTAGGGCTTCTTGCTCCAGACGACCACCACACTCTCGAACTGTCGAATGCTAAACTGAAATCAACTACTCACACTCAACAACCAATGGTTGTGATTAACTACGGGCTTCGAGGCTTCTCTCTCTAGATGACCACCACACTCCTGAACTGCTGAACGCCGAACTAAAATCGATGACTCACACTCCTCCCACAACCAACGACTTTGATTAACTCTGGGCTTTAGGCTTCCGGGCTTCTCGCTCCACATGAACACCACACTCCCAGACGCTGAGTTGGCGAAGGGTAGAAATCTGCGACTGAGACTCTCCTTTTATCAATGACTAGGATTAACTTTAGATAACTAAATTTATGAATTCTTGGAAATCTACGGACATGTGTACCCAACAACTGATGATCAAGATTTACTCCAGAATTCGAGACTTCGGGGAATTCTCCACTCTGCACAACCACAACCAATTTATCCCAAAGTGCCAAATCGCCAAACCACTTGGGAATCCAATGAATCATACTCTCCCAATGATATGCAGTGTATATTCACTCCGAGACTTCATAGCTTCAGGGATTTCTCCTACTGGTGACACAAGGGTCAATTTTTCCCGAAGTGCCAAATCTCTGAAATGTGACATCTATGACTCATGTTCCATGATGGAATCTATGGATGAGATCCACTATGCTTTGGCCAAGAATTACAACCCGAGAACTCAGATCGACGCTTCTCATTCTCCTACACTCAGATCCAACGAATGGGATCTGATATCCTCTGCAGTGTGCTCTCCTCTCACCTGGGTTTGATCCAACGAACCATATCTAATATTGCAACCCAAATCAATGACTATTGTGGTTTCTCTCCTCTATGGCTCTGCTTGCCTCCAATGAAGGATTTCTCAATTTTTCAAAGACTTTACCTTTGATCTCTCCACTGCAGGGTCAACGCCTTGGCCTCTGCTTGCTTTCTCAAATCGCCACACCTCCTGAGATTTCAAACATAGTAAAATTGTTCTCTCAACGCCCTCCTGACACCCTGTAACTTCAAATTCGACCAATTCCATGTCTGGATTTTCTAGAATAGATATTAAATTAAGAATATATCACCACTTGGCCAAATTTCTCAAATTTCCCATGAATTTAACAACATAAATTGGGGATTTTTCCCAATTCCATGCAATTGCTTTTGTTTTTTTACCATGGACACACTGTAACTTGAAATTTGGCCACTTCGAAATCAATTCTATGTGAAATTTCAATTCAATTCAACTAGATCGGCCCATCCAAGCTAAGTGTTGAAAATTGGAGCTCTGATACCATATTGTAACATCCCCATCATCCAACTGGGGTATACCACATAAAATTTTTGAACTTTATAAAAAATTAAAACACACAAATATTATGCAAATACATAGATTCATACATAATAATAATAGAAATATACATGCAACATACACATGAAATCCTCATAAAAAAATGCATAATTAATGATGCATCACATGCAGACCAACTACATGCAGACCTTCCACGTTCCTCCCAACCATAGTACACATTGCTTGTAATCTTAGTAGTGGGTCACCCCCGAGCTAGGGATAAACTCTACCGAGGAAAAGGGAATATTAAGCCAGTCTAAGGTCCGACAAACATCATAATTGCTTGTCCAAGGTTCCAAATTGCTGCAACTAGCCTATAGTATCTCATTCACCACATGCCTATCCCACCCCAGGAAGTGTGCCCCTTCTTTGCTTAATAGTCCTTTGGCTTCCCCACTTCCCTTCAGGGGCTTCAACAACAGGCTAAATAGGAAGTCTTAGAGCCCTATAGCCATTGCCCAATGCACCGGGGAACAATTTTGAGTATTTTCTCGCCTAGAGAAACTACCCAAGGGCCTGACAACCCGCTTCTTCAACATATAAAATCTCTCACCTGAATTGAAATACCTACGGGCCTGAAAACCCGCTTCCTCGACCACGGGCCTGAAAACCCGCATCTTCATCCTACAATCAAACCATGTTTTTAGTTGTCCACAGTGCCAGGCTTCCCAAGTACATGTATCATGATGGAAACAATAGAGTTTGGATGGTAGGAAAACCTGCATGAATACTCTAGGAAGGAATGATGGAAAATGAACTCATTTCCCCCAAATATATGCGCATGTTCCTTTTATGACAGATGGCACCCAAGGGAATCTCTTTTCCCCCCTTTAGAAACTTAGGATATAATATATAAATTTCTATCCATACTTTAACTTTTTAGGAATATTAATATAATATTCCATTGGGATCAATCCCCCCTTATCTTATCCCCTTTCCTAGACTCTTAGCTCCCTTACCCATTTCTAGTGGAGTCTATCCCCCCATCTCTTTTGTTTGGTCGGTCTGCATGCATTGGTGTACTTAATTAATAATATGAGTATGATTTACAATTACAATATAGGAATGATGGCCTTTAGCATCCAGGCTCTCTAACCTAATAATCATATAAGCATTCTAGCCTATAATAACCTGTCTCACCAGCCTATAAAACACAACATATATACAAAGGCTCCTTGTCCTTAAGATCACACACTCAATCCGATGTGCACATAACTTTGGAATGTCCACACTCTTCTTTTGGTATGAGATTCCCGTGCACTGACTCAATGCGCGCAAAATTGGACCAAAGACCCTATATCATCAACTCACCAACTTATAAGCATATTTACATTTACATTTACAATTGGGGTTCAACCTAGGGGTATTACATTCAATTCATATAAATCCTTCTTTAATCTGCACACATGAGTCTCCCTGTCATGTTTCTTGAATCCAAGTAGTTGCTCCACATAAACTTCCTCTTTTATTTCACCATTCAAGAAGGTTGTATTTACATCCATCTGGTGCACCTTCCATTTCATCATAGCAGCCAATGAAAGTATAGTCCTGATCAAGGTATATATTACTACGGGAGAATTTTTTTCTTCATAGTCAATCTCTTCCTTCCGAGAGAAATATTGGGCCACAAATCTTACCTTATATTTTTCAATACTGCCATCAACTGCATGTTTCGTCTTGTAGATCCATTTCGAACTCACAACATATTTTTCCTTTGGTCTGGGAACCACATCCCATAAATCATTTTGCATAATGGACTGGTATTCCTCTTCCATGGAATCTTTACATACTTGATTTTCTGTAGCCTCTTTATAACTGGAAGGTTCTACATCCATTATGTCACACAATCATGCCACGTAGCTGGAATACAACTTCGACTTCATACTTTCGCTAAAAGATTTCTCTGGGGCACCAATTATTTCTTCATCTCTGATAAGCTCTTGTGCCCAAGCTGGTATTCTCTTGCGAGGAGGTATCTCAGCTGGTTTTTGAGGTTCTACCATGTCATGATCCTCTGGAATGACTTCCTCTAGTTCAACTGCCTATGGAACTTTAGGAACTTCATTCTCTTCTTCACGTGCCTCTTCTACATAGATTTGTTTGGATTTACTGAAAGTTTCATTCTCATCGAAGGTTACATCTTGACTGATCTCCAATTTTCGGTGACCAAGAGTTTATATCCTGTAAGCCTTCGATGTGTCACTGTAACCAAAAAATATGCCCTTCCATCTGGAAGGGTCCAACTTTTTCCTCTTTTCCTTGGGGATGTGAACAAATACAGGGTAGCCAAATATTCTGAAATGGATAACTTCTGGCTTGTCTCCTGAAAATATTTCCTTGGGTGTCTTATTTTCAAGCACCTTGTGGGGACTTTTATTCTGCACGTACATTGTTGTCTTCACTGATTCTAACCACAGATGCATAGGAAGATCTTGATCATGGATCATGGCCTTTAATTCTTCCATGATTGTCTAGTTCTTCCTTTCAACTATTCCATTCTGCTGAGGGTTATAGGAAGTATAAAGCTCCCTCTTAATCCCAACTTCCTTGCAATACTACTTGAATTCTTCTGAGGTGAATTCACCTCCATTGTCTGATCACAGGGTCTTTATATTCCACTCTGTCAAGTTTTCTACTAGAGCCTTGAACTCTTTGAATTTGCGAAAAAATTCATTCTTTCCTTTTAAAAAATAAATCCAATTTTTATGTGAGTAATCATCAATGAAAGATACGTAATATACATACCCACTTAGTGAAGCTACCGACATCAGTCCACATACATCTGAATGCACGATGTCCAAAACTCATTTGTCTCTTATATCACTATTGGTAAAGGATTGCTTCACATTCTTTTCTCGTGCACATCCTTTGCACACACCATCTGGTTCTACTTGGATTTCTGGAAGACCTGTCACCATTTTTCTCACAACCAAAATATCTTTGTAGTGTAGGTGAGAAAATATCCTATACCACAGTTCTCTGGGATTCACAATATCATGAACCATTTGGGAGTATGAATGTCCTTTTAATTTGTAGAGTCCTCCTTCTTCAACTCCAATCATTACTGCATCATCAAGGGTAATCCCTCTAGGCCACACAAGAAATTGACCATCAATAAATGATACTCTAAATCCTTTCTTGTCCAATGATGAAATTGAGAGAATATTCTTCTTTAAACTTGGAACATAGAGAACTTCCTTCATCTTCATTGGCTTTCCCGAGTTTAAATTTTAGGAATCTTCTCCAACACCTTTGATTGGATATTGATAGTCATCACCCAATTTCACCTTGTGAGGTGAATATTTATGAATAATTTTGGATAAGGAGTCTTCATATCCTTTCATGTGCTTGGAAGCACCTCTATCTATCAAAACAAGTGTCACTTCCATGAGTAATAGTACATGTGAGGGATGATATAAGAACATAATCCTCATCACTTGATTCATCTTTCTTTGCAACCTTCTTGGGAGGCTCATCATCTTCATCTGTGTGAGCTTGATGCCTCTTACTTCCTTTATTATTATTAATTTCCATAATGAGGGGGAAATCCCTAACAAAGTGTCCCAATTCGTGAAAACAGTAACATCTGATCTTTGAGTTGTCTCTTTGACCCATCTTAAACTACTTAGGTAAATAACAATCCTTCTTGTTCTTTCCTTTTCTGGTGTGGGAGGCTAGGGCTTGATTTTCATCTGCCATATTTTCTTCTCTTGAAGCTGTCCTAACTTCTTCCTGGTTACAATCTTCCCAAAGCATACTGAACTTGGGAAGATTATTTCTTGGATAAATTATTTGGATGAATGCATCCCATGACCTTGGGAGGCCACTCAAGGTATTCATTACCATCTTTTCTCCTTCTATTGAGTCACCAATGCCTTCTATCTGCTCCTTTATTTGATTCACTCTTGAGAAGTAAGAGTGAATGGTTTCTAATTTCTACATTTTCACATTCTTCAACTAAGATATTAGAGTCATTCTTCAATTTATGTTGTTTCCCTCAATCATACGAGTTAAGGTGTCCATCATTTGCTTTGGAGAAGATAATGATGATATATGATGGATAAGGTGGCCCTTAATGGAGTTTGCAATAATCCTTTTTTCTCTCACCATGTCCTTCTTATATTTTACCTTAGCTTCATCTCCTCAAGGTTCTTGAACCTCGCCTATAATGAACTTATCCAGTTCATGTTCTTCAAGAAGGAGGGTTACTCTGTACTTCCAGGCCCTGAAGTTATCATCTCCATCGAACTTATCATCGATCTTTGTTTCGGTAGTCATCCTACCTTATGATGGTATTGGTTTTCCCAATAACTGTCTCTATATTGAGAACGACTCCCTTTTAGGCTTCTAGATATGCAAGTGGCTTCTATTCATGCCTGCTCTGATACCATGTTGGAATTTAAAATTTTCTAGTTACACAATTACAATTACTTAATCCAATAGAAACTATAATAGGATCACTGAAAGATAGATAATCATAGATACAATAGAACACAAATATTATCCTGGGAAAACCTCATGGGGGAGAAAACCTAGCAACCAAAATCCTCAGTATAGATTCCTTCAACCAGTACAATGATGTGCTATAGCTCTCTAAGAAAGACCAAGACCAAAACACCAAAAGAACCAA
Organism: Picea abies; assembly: GCA_900067695.1. Lineage (NCBI taxonomy): Eukaryota > Viridiplantae > Streptophyta > Pinopsida > Pinales > Pinaceae > Picea > Picea abies. The sequence continues at coordinate 63 of CBVK0101962576.1, read as the reverse complement.
TATCCATGTTAAGCCCTAATATTGGCTCATTACCCCTTAATTGGGGCATATTATATTAGTAAT
>CBVK0101962573.1:0-10455 GCA_900067695.1 Picea abies | reverse complement strand
CTCCTAGGGTTAGGTTTTTGAATGTCTAGGGTTTTTGACATTTCTGTTTATTGTAAAAAGGCCTTCAGAGCCTCATTGTAATCATTTTCTTGCAAATGAGCGCAATCGACACATCTCTTCTCAGAGATAAGCCACCACCATTCCAACAAGCTTGTTTCTGCTGCATTTTACAGTTTCAACTTATTTCCTTATTGAATAGAAAACCGGTTTTACTGTATCTCTGTTATTTTGTGTTAAGNNNNTTATTGAATAGAAAACCGGTTTTACTGTATCTCTGTTATTTTGTGTTAAGCACCTGTTAATAATCTGTAGTCATTTCGTTCTGCTCATAAAATCCGGATCAGTGGTATCAGAGCGGGTCTACTCCTTGTCGTCTTAATGCATGTCCCCAACGAAGTCAGAGTATAAAGAGTTGGGTCTCGAGCTTGTTTCTCTTGAGGACAAAAGCTCTCGCACGCCCAAGCGACCTCTCATGACAGAAGAAAAGAAAGATGACAGGACATGAGATCCTTTCAAACTGTTGATTGAGGAAGCCCTCACGCAATAAATGAACGAGATGATGGATAATTTCGCGCAAATCCTTCGGCGGCTACCAACAGGGGACACATCTTCTTCTAGCAGAGGCGCCGCCCCTTTAAAGGTACACATAAACTTCGATATTCCTATATTTGAAGGTCAGATAGACGCAGATGCAGTAGACAAATGGTTGAATATACTAGAAGGGTATTTTTCTGTCCATAACTTTTCGAATAGAGACAATATTACTTTTGCGCTCCTCAAAGCCATTCACCATGTCAAAGATTGGTGGGAAACTTTATGTGAGCAAAAGGAAACAGAGGAACCCTCATCATTTATAGTCACGACCACCTGGGAATTCTTCAGGGATGCTATTAAGGGACAATACTACCCTGTCGGAAGTTATGACGACTTGTATACCAAATGGGACTTGTATACCAAATGGACCACACTGCGGCAAGAAAGAGACCAAGCAGTGCTAGATTTCACAAATATCTTCCATACCTTGCGCACCACGCTGGGTATCAAAGATTCAGGGCGACATCTGGTGCTCAAGTATCGCGGTGCTTTGCATAGATACATCTAGATCGAAATGGAATTTATGGACATCTCATCCTTGGGCGCGACCTATCGATATGTCGTGAAAATCGAGCAGAAGCTCAAACAAAAGACGCGACAATTTGGGCTTGGGAACCCCTCACAACAAAAGCCAGGAAAGGGCGGTCCAACCATAGAACAAAGGACAAAACAAATATGTACAGTATCAGGACAACCAGTCTAAGACACAAGCAAAGAAAGACACTAGGAAGACAAAGAAAGATATCGAGAAGTGGTGCGACTTCCATAAGAGCCCTTGGCATAACACTGCTAACTGCTGCTCAAAGCAGTCGCTGGTGGCCGAAGTGAAAGCCTCTGGATCAAATGCGGGTTCTGACTCTGAGCCAGAACCAGAAAGGGGAAGACGGATCATTGACACGGAACTCAGTGCCATTGTTGCTACCACCAAGCTCAGCCTGGTGAACTAGACGAGCCAGAAGAAGGAGAGCGCCTTTTCCATTCATAGATGTGGGTAAAAGGCACTCCATTGCACTTCATCGTTGATAGCGGTAGCTAGAAGAACCTCATCTCAACAGAGGTCGTTAAGCGGTTGGCCCTACCGACAACGCCGCACCCACAACCCTACACCATTGGATGGCTCCGCCAAGGAAACAATCTCCACGTCAGCCAACAGTGTCGACTATCGTACGACATCAAGCCCTTCAAAGACGAGGTATTGTGTGATGTTTCTCCTCTTGAAGTTTGTGATGTTCTTTTGGGCCAATCTTATTTATGGAAACCTCATGTTGTATATGAGTCTAGGCCTCATAGTGTTATTATTACTTTGAATAGGAAATTGTACAGGATACCCGAGGTAGTCCCACCTAGTGCTATTTCCTTGATCTCTACTAAGCAATGCAGGAAGGTCATCTCTTAGACGGGGAAGTTTATCTTCTTCGTGATTCACTCTTAGAATAAACGAAATATCACAACCACATCGAGGGTCTCTGTGGCCGACCTCTCCACACAATAGAAGCAAGTAGATAAGGTCGTGGAAGAATACTCAGATATCTTCTCCTCACCTACCGGGGTACCTCTGCATTGCCAGGTCAAGCACACCATCGATCTGACCCTCGATGTACCGCTGCCCAATGGGCCAGTCTATTGCCTCTCTCTGTTAGAGAATGAGGAGATCAAGTGACAGATCCAAGAACTGCTCCACAAGGGGCACATCCATCCCAACTCATCAGCTTGCGGGAGCCTAATCGTGCTGGTACAGAAGAAAGATGGAACCTAACGACTCTGCATTGATTACCGGGCTCTGAATAAAATCACAGTTAGAAACCGGTACCCGATTCCCCGAATCGATGACCTCCTTGATCAACTCACGGGGGACAAATTCTTCAGTAATATTGATATGAAGTCTGGCTACCACCAGGTCTCGATAGAACAGACAGATGTATGGAAGATTCCCTTCAAGTCAAAGGAAGGCCTTTTTGAATGGTTGGTCATGCCCTTTGGTTTGACAAATGCTCCAACCACTTTCATGAGGATGATGGATGATATCCTGTGACCATTCACCAATACTTTTGTAGTGGTGTATCTGGATGACATTCTCATTTACAACAAGACTTGGGCCGAACACTTGCAGAATATTCAACAGGTTTTGCACACCCCACGACAACACAAGCTATACTGCATCTTGGAAAAATGCTCCTTCGGCATGGACAAGGTCCATTACCTGGGCTACATCGTTGATCAACATGGCATACATGTGGATCCAGCCAAGATCCAAGTCATTTGTGACTAGTGAGCCCCAACCACACTCATTGAGCTTCAGAGCTTCTCGGGCCTTGCCAATTTCTACCGTAGGTTCGTGTTGGGATTCTCCCATATTGCATGGGCCCTCAACCAAATAACTAGGGGTGGTGGTAAGGCAAAATTTACGTGGGGCCGATCCCAACTACAAGCGTTCGATGATTTGAAGTAACACTTGTGCTCAGCCCTAGTACTTTCACTACCAGACTTGCAACAACCCTTTGAGATTGAGACATATGCTTCAGACTATGCTTTGAGCGCCGTTCTCACTTAGCACGACCACCCCGTGGCCTATCATAGTGAGACACTATCAGATGCTGTCCGTAAGTACCCTACTTACAACAAAGAAATGTACTCCATTGTGCAAGCCTGCCGCCAATGGAGACATTCCATTCTTGGGAAGGAGACAACCATCCACACTATTCATAAGCCATTGCAGTTCATGTAGACACAAGGAAAATTGCAGAATGATTGCCATCAAAAGTGGTCCACATACTTGCAACAATTCCACCTCAACATCAAGTATAAAACATGAAGCACCAATCGAGTCACTGATTGCCTCAGCAGACCGCCAGTCGCGTCACTCACCACGATGCTAGACTCTTGTGGCCATGAGACCTCTGGATGGCCCCAACTCTATGAGACAGACCCAAACTTCGCCACCACCTACCAAATGTTGGGTGCAAACACAATTGTCGATAATTTCCATATTCAGGATGGGTTGTTGTGTCGTCTGGGCCATATCTGTGTTCCATCAAGCGAGCGACCGAAGCTGATCTGGGAAGCCCACTACAGTCGGGTGGCAGGACACTTCGGCGTCGAAAATACAGTGGCGATGCTACAAAAACATTTATACTGGCCGAAACTTCGACAAGAGTTCAACAAGTATATCAGGTCCTGCACTGCGTGCGCTATTGCCAAATCGACCACTAAGAAACAGGGCCTGTACATCCCTCTTCCTACTCTTGACAGGCCACGAGAATCCATCTCCATGGACTACATGTCGGGCCTCCCTTCCACCAAGCGGGGAAGTGACTGTGTTTTTGTGGTTGTTGATCGCTTTTGTAAGATGACGATTCTAGTTGCTTGCAAGAAGAGCATCACAACAGATGTCGCTGCCAAGCTCTTCTTTGAATGAGTTTGGGTACATTTTGGACTCCCACAAACCATTGTCTCAGATTGGGACAATAGATTTCTCAACACATTCTGGTCGAGCCTCTGGTCACTGCTGGACACCAAGCTCACCAAATTCACGACCTTCCACCCCCAGACAGATGGCCAAACCGAGGTCGTAAATCGAATGATTGTGCGTATCCTTCGCATGTATAATTCAAAGCACCCTCGCACATGGGATGAGAGCCTTTCCTATGTCCAACATAGCTACAATCGAGCCCTGCATATCTCAACCGACCACAACCCCTTTCAGGTGGGGTTGGGATTCCAATCATTGGGTCCCATAGATGTTGCACTTCCCCTTGCGGTCACCTCAATTGACTCATCTCCTGCTCCAACTGAAGCTGACAAAGCCACCCGGTTCATTGAGCGGATCCAACACATCCGCCAACATGTTCAGGATATTCTACAGAAGTCCAATGACAAGTACAAGCAGTGCCATGATCAACATCGGGTGCCACATAAGTTTCAGGTGGGCGACAAAGTTTGGTTGCACTTGCAGAAAGAACGCCTTACAAGACCCCATCAGAAGCTTCTCGTACTCTGTTATGGGCCGTACACCATCACCAAGGCCGTGGGGGATAATGCTTTTGAGCTCAACATTCCTCCTTTCCTTGGCCTGCACCCAGTGTTCAATGTGGATCTCCTTCGCCCTTATTTCCCACCATTATTGGACACCTCAGAAGTAGCAGAACAACTGACACCAACATAGCTCAACCCCGACTACATACAAAAAACATCCAGTGATCAGATTGTGGACACACAGATCAAGGGCACTTGCCAACAAAGGTTCCAGCTTTATCGAGTTGTCAAAGCATGACAACTATTGCACCAAGGCAAGTGGCTCACCCGAGGCCAAATTCAGTAACAGTTTCCTCATCTGATGGGGGAACTCAATGCAATGGAGACCATTGCTTCCTAAGGAGAGAGGATTGATCCAGGTGGATATCGGTGGCCACCCACCTTTTCCAACTGGCTCAAAACAATTTTCTGGCAATTTTGAGAATTTACTATTTTTAGCAGTTTTTCACTTTCGGAGCCGTTTTAAGGCCCTAAACGATGTTTTTTTTGGGAAAACGGGGAGTGATATGAATGTTCTTTTGATAGTGTTTCCAAAATGAATCTCCTCGACGATACCTTTCCAATGGGCTATCATACGCCTAAAATAGAGATTGTATGCAAAAGTTATGACCTTGAGAAGTTGATGTACTAACTTACCCAAACGGGGCCCACATGACTTTTGACGCTTCATCTCCTAGGGTTAGGTTTTTGAATGTTTAGGATTTTTGGTATTCTTGTTTATTGTAAAAAGGCCTTCAGAGTCTCATTTTAATCATCTTCTTGCGAATGAGCGCAACCGACACATCTCTTTTCAGAGATAAGCCGCCACCATTCCAACAAGCTTGTTTCCGTTGCATTTTACAGTTTCAACTTATTTCCTTATTGAATAGAAAACCAGTTTTACTGTATCTTTGTTATTTTGTGTTAAGCACTTGTTAATAATCTGTAGTCATTTCGTTCTACTCATAAAATCCGGATCAGTAAGCCCATGGCTTCGAATGATCTATATGTTCTGGAGAGATTTTTTTGTCCTGTTCTAGAAATTTTTTGTGGGTAGTGTGAAAGTATTGAGAGGCTTTGTGCTGCGGTTATTTTTGGAGCTGAATCTTTTTCGTGGAAAGTTGCTACGTTTTTGGCCTGCTAGATACCCCAGATAACAATGGGAGGAAGGGCTTTTAGATCTTTGAGCCTGTTTTCTTAGAGCCAATTTTTTCAGGCTTGTTCTAGATTTGGTCCTCCCAAATGCAAGAAGGTCTTAGTCTGGCTGAAATCTCCTTCCAAACTCTTTGGGTGAACGGGAAAGTAATGAGCAGATGATGGATTGTTTCAAATTCCATGAGGCAGAGTGGACATCTTCTGGGTCCTTCGAAATGTCATTTTTGAAGTATTTCCTAAGTAGGGATCTTTTGGTTTAGTGCTGCATAAAGGAAGAGTTTTTCTTTTTGTGGGAACTTTAATTTCCAAAGGCCCTTCCACCACCAAATGGGTTGATGTTGAAAGAAGTTCAAAGTGAGTGCGATGTAACCCAATTTAGGGGTGTATGCACCTGCTGGATCCTTTTGCCAAACTAGCTCATCTTCTCTGTCCGAAAGTCTGATGTGCCCAAGCTGTAAATCTTTGATGTAGTTTCTGTATTGTAGTGCGGGAGCTCCATAAATTTCTAGATCATCCGCTTTCTTCCAACCTTGAGACCACAGTGTAGTTGTAATGGGGTCAGCCAGATGAGAGATGAAGTAGATATTTTTCTCATGGAGGGAATTGATGATTTCTGGAGGGAGGATGTGTGCAGTCCCACTGCCTGGCCAGGGGTCCACTCCTAGACGGAGATGGTTCCCACATCCTACTCTCCAGGCAAGACCTTCTCTTATAACTGGGAAGGAGGAGGTGAGGGATTTCCAGAAGATGGATACCGTGGAGGATTTTGCTGGAGATTTGATCCAATCTTCTAGTGACCCTGGGGCTATATATTTTTGGTAGATAACTGTAGACCAGATATTTTTAGTGTTGATGAGCCTCCAGCCTGATTTGGCGGCCAGTTCTTTTGAGAACAAGAAAATGTTTTTGAGTCCCCACCCTCATAGAGCCTTTGGTCTTGCTATGAGTTCCCATTTTTCCTAAGGCTGTATAGTTTTTTCTCCTGTGCTAGACCATATGAATCGCGAGAAATTTTTTCCGATTTTTTCTAGTATTCCTTTCAGAATCCAAGCTAGCGACATCCAGTAAACTGGGATGGCATCTAGTACAACTTTTGTTAAGGTGAGTCTCCTTTCTCTGGAAAGCCACCTAAAGCTCCAACTGGATAATATTTTCTCCAGTTTTGAGATGAGCCATTTCCAGTCTTTTTTGAGATAGTTGTTTGGTTTTAGGTGAAAACCAAGGTATTTTAGGCCAGCTAAGAAGTCGAGAGGGGTGAAAGGGAAGAGTCTTTTGTACACATATTCTTCCTCTCTTTCCAAGTATGTGGAGGAGAGGGTGGATTTTTGTATGTTTATTTGCATTCCAGTTGTTGATCGGAAAAGAGTAGGTATGTTGGAAAGTATTTCAACATCATGACTGAAGCCGCTGCAGAAAATGAGTATGTCATCTACGAAGAGTAGATGAGTAAGTCTTCGTGTGGGGGTAATCTGTATTCCATGGAACTCCTAGGTACTGACTGCATTTAAGATTGCCCTGCTTAATCCTTCTGCCACCAATAAGAAGAGTAATGGGGAAAGGGGGCATCCTTGGTGGAGTCCTTTTTCTGAGAGGAAGAAAGGGGAAGCTGCTCCATTTATGAGAACTGCAAAAGAAGCCGATGAAATGCAAGCCATTATCCATTTGATGAAGGGTACATCGAATCCAAGGTGAGTGAGTAGTAGTCTGATGTATGACCAGTTCACTCTGTCAAAGGCCTTGGAGAGGTCGATTTTTAGGATCGTACCCTTTGCGTTTTTGGTTTTCAGGCTATATAATACTTCTTGTGCTACCCCTATAGCTTCATGGATTTGTCTTGCTCATAAGAAACCAAATTGTTCTTTTGAGATTGACTTGGAGAGGATTGGTTTCAGTCTTCGTGCAATAATCTTTGCAATAATTTTATAAATATAGTTGCAAAGAGAGATGGGACGAAAGTCATCAAAGGAAAGTGGCTCATTTACCTTTGGGATGAGTGCTATGAAAGTGGTATTGAGTGGGCCGTGAATCCTACCATTTTGTTTGGATTCCTCAATAACTTTGAGAATGTATTTTCCGATCAATTCAAAGAAGCCCAGATAGAATTCAATATTCCACCCGTTTGGTCCTGGGCTTTTGTCTTTTTGAAAACTTTGCATGGTGTCTTTGAGTTCTTTTTCTGTAACTTCTACAAAAAGGTTTTGATTGTTCTCCTCATCGACGAAGGAGGGGAAGTATAAAGCCAACTTTATGATGTCCGCTAGGTTTTTCGTTCTGTCTTCTTTGAAGAGTGTTTGGAAGTGATTTTTCCCCATACTGGCTAGTCCTTCAAAGGAAGTAACAGGTCTGTCTTCCTGATCCTTTAGGCTCCAGATTGTATTTGTTTCTTTCCTTCCCTTTGCATAAGCGTGGAAGAATTTTGTATTCTCGTCCCCATTTTCAAGCCAAATTGCCCTACTTTTTAGTCTCCAGGTTGCTTCCTTGTCGACTAGGAGTTTCCTTCTTTTTGCTTCTAGGGTTTTGAGCTCTTCGCGTGAGGTGTTCGATGAGAAGCCCGAGTCAAAAGTTTGATAGAAATTTTATCTTCAATGTTTTTTAGGTCCTGTTCTTCTTCCTCCCGTTTTGTTTTTGCCTAAGGGATGACCGGTTTCTTTATCCGTTTTAGATTGTCCATGAATTGTATGGCTGTCAGAGTTCCTTCCGATTCCCGGAGGGGAGTCTAGTTGTCTTTGACCAGTTTTTGGAAGCTGTCATCTTGGAGCCAGATAGAATTGAATTTGAATGGAGCTGCCGACTTCTTTGGTCCAATGTTGAGGGAATGCCAAACATGAGAGTGGTCTGATTCGCCCCCGCTTCCTATCCATTGTATAAACTGGAATGGAAGGAGGGAAAGTTCTTCTATGATCAGGAACCGATCTAATCTTTTTGCAACCTGTGCATCCCCTGTTCATAAGTTTCTCCAGGTAGGGAGCAACCTGGTTGGCTCAATGTCGATGAAGCCATTTGTAGTCAAAAGGTGGTTGAAGAAAGTTGAATGTGGATCCGGATGGGCCCCATCTTTCGGCTTCTCCTATGGATAAATTGAGATTGCCTCCAATAATGAGATTTTTGGCCCTTATGAGATCCTTTTTGAAGAGGGTGTTCCTGAATTTAGTCCTGTCTGTATTTGGCCCGTAAATGTTTAGTAGCCTGAGGGTCTTCCCTAGTCCTTCGACTAGTACCTCGATACCTAGACAGGAATCTGAAGCCCATGAATTTAGGAGTTTTATTTTCCTTCGGTTCTAGCCTATGATAAGGCCTCCTGATCTTCCAAACGCATCCAGGCCCAGGAAGGCCCATCCCGGAAAGAGTTTCAAGAGGACTTGTGTGGCTGAGCATTCGTTTGCAAGAGTCTCCCGGAGAAAAAAAGCATCTAGTTGGTGTGACATCACCAACCTCTTTAGAGAGGATGTTTTTGAAGGGCTCGCTAAACCCCTACAGTTGAAGGATAGGAGCTTCATGGGGGAACCCCTATCGAGGCTTTTCTCGCTCTAAGGGCACCAAGGAGGGATTTTTGTCGGTCTGAGGCCCGTGCCAAGTAGTGATCGTGATTGTGCTAAGGAAAGGTGAGAGGGTCGACCTCTGCCTTTTTTTGGTTTCTGGAGTTTCGGAGAAGGACCAAGGCCTTTGTGGTCTGTGGTGGAGACCATGATCGAACGATTGCAGAGGTGATAGCGTATAATGGAGTTCTCAGAGCCATCAGTGGAAGGTTCCTACGTGGATCGAGAGGTTGAGGAGGTGGGGTGAGAGTCGTTAGAGGGGAGGTCTTGTAGGGATGGTGGCTCAGTGAGGGTGGCGGTGGAGAGTGGGGGAGTGGGGGGAGCAGTGTAGGAGTGTAGGGGGAAGAAAGAGGGTGGGATTCGACCATTTAGGAAAAAATTGAAAGAATTTCGAAAACCAGAAATAGGGTGGGGAACAGAGAGATGCATACCCAGGAAATCGTTGATCAGAAGTTGTGGCGAAGCCTCCAGACTATGATCGGAGAAATCCCTTTCGCTTGTGGTGGGAATAAGTGCACAAGCGTTGAGGAGCGACTCTGGAGGATTCTCAATCGAAGGATCTTGGTGGACTGTTGAGTCTTGGAGAGCTACTGAATCAGGGGAGGGAGTCCCCGAAGTTTGTGACCCCGTCGAGGGGGAGTGGCCCTCGGCTGTTTCTGAGTTCCTTTGTCCTTGGCCTTTGTCTTCAACTTGTTAGAATATAGAATATGGTGTGCTCGTTTTACCATTGACGATACCTTCGTCACCCAACCATAGGCCGAAGCCTCCCTCCGAGCACCTTAACCTTGACTGAGAATTCCTCCGGAAGCAAACCCTAGGCTATATAGCCAAACAAAGAGTAGCGCATCAATCCCCAAGGATAGCGCATCACAAAAAGATAATTAGATGTTCCAAACCCTAGCCAAGAGATATTCAAGCCAAAACTGAGATCTTGCTGCTGCTGCAGCTGCACCAACTCTTCCTCCAAACCTGCGCACAAGATTGCAACTGCAGTGCGCACCAAACTGCAGAATTGCAATTCTGAGATGCTGCAAATGAGAACTGGCGCCCTATATTTATAGTAATCTTGCCAGTTTTGCTGGGGCCGACTTCTCCTTCTGGGTATGTGTCTGTTCAATATATTATTATTATTTTTGGCTGACTTCTTCTCTTGGAGGCT
>CBVK0101962567.1:0-11513 GCA_900067695.1 Picea abies | reverse complement strand
ATTTATACAAAACCTTGACCTAATTTTACATTTTAGGTCAGGTAAAAAGGTTGACAAGGCCAAAATATCAAATCATATTGTTTTACATTAAATTGTCAAGTAAAAACCCTAATTAAGCAGAAAAGAGAGTAAAATCCCCTCTAAGAGAGGCGCTAAGCCTTTCTAGGGCAAATGAAACATCCTGGAGCAAAACGTTGGCCCTCTAGGGGCTTCTCCAACATGCCACACGTGCCATTGCTGCCCAGTCTGCCTCCAAAAACGTCCAATAGGTTGGATGATGTCGTGGTCATCAAAGGTGACGTCCCAGGCCTTCCAAGGCCAACGTCTCAGTAAAAAGGGTTCAACTCCCTAGGCTAAGCTATGCCGGGGTGCCTCTGGTGGAATATCTACTATCTAAAGAACTTGTCTTGCCTCGATCACTTAGTAGACTACAAAAGAAGGGCTTTGAGATTGAAAGCTATGAAATACTGCTTAACTGAATATGGACTTGGGTGGAGAAATACTGACGGGGTCATACTTAGATGTGTGAACAAAGAAGAGGCAAAGAAGCTACTGGAAAAATTACACTCTAGACACTGTGGTGGGCACTTTGCAGCTCGTACTACTGCCCACAAGATCCTAAGGGCCGACTATTATTGGCCAACACTTTTTTCCGATACCCACCAACATATCCGATCTTGCCACCCCTGCCAGTACTTCTCCGGTAAACCAAAACTCCTAGCACAACCCCTGAAGCCTGTAGTAATAGAAGCACCTTTTCAGCAGTGGGGTTTGGGCTTTGTTGGTGAGTTTAAGGACAATTCAAGTAATGGCTACCGGTGGATCATAACAACCACAGACTATTTCACTAGATGGGTTGAATCTATTCCTACAAAGAAGGCCACCGAAGAAGTAGTCATGAATTTTCTGGAAAACCGAATCATAACTAGGTTCGATGTCCCTTCAAAGATCACTACAGACAATGCCAAAGCTTTCAACTCATGTGCTCTGGTAGAATTTTGCTTCAAATATGGCATTGTCCTATCCCATTCCTCCAACTATTACCCACAAGGGAACGGATTAGCAGAATCAACCAATAAAAACCTCATGAATATTTTGAAGAAGGTTGTCGGGGAAAATAAAAAATCTTGGCATAGCAAAATAAAGTATGAAGTATGGGCAGACCGAATAACAACAAAAACTTCCACAGGAAAAACTCCTTTTGAGCTGGTATATGGACTAGAAGCAAAACTTCCTGTGAACCTCTAGATTCCTATCCTCTGTTTCGCTCAACAATACGCTACAGATGCAGAAGCAATCCAAGGAAGGATCAATCAACTAATAGAGCTAGATGAGATGAGGAGGAGTGCCTTTGGTCTAATGGAAAGAAATCAAGAGAAGATAAAAAACACCTTTGACCATAGAGCCAAGGAAAGAAACTTCACCAAAGGAGATCTCGTATTGCTATGGGATAAGAGAAGGGAAAAACCTGGTATGCACAAGAAATTTGACAGTTTATGGGCAGGTCCTTATAAAATCATGAGTTGTGCAGGTACTAATTCTTTCAACTTAGAGACCATGGAGGGAGAAGCCCTGAAGCTACCAGTAAACGCTTTACATATCAAGCGTTACTACCCACCGACGACCTAACTTCACAGGTAAGTAGGCATTTTGTATTCGTGTATTATACCATTTGCATTTCATGTTAGTTTGCTTTCACATTTGCATCATTGATTGTTTTCTTTCAGTCCTTATATATATCTATATCTATGCTGGGGTGGCATTACCGCCGCAATTTTGTTACTGATACTTCTATCGAGATTGAGCAGGTCTGCAGGTTGTGCCAGAGATGCTGAGGTTCTCATGCGCTCTACGGTGAGCACATGTCCCCGAGTTGGAGCCAGATGTTATCCCCACTTTTTGGGGATAACTAGGAAATCATGTCTCAAGGCCCACAGGTCCTAGACATGTAGTACCGAGAGCAGGATTGACCTGAGCATGGCCCTGGAGTGCCCATCATTTTCTTCTTCCATCAACTTTGTTTTGTCAGCATCAACAACATCCATCACCATCGGCTTGGTCCTGTATCAGAAGAGNAGGTTCTTGCTCCATGAGGTAATTGGTCCAGGTATCATGGTATGTGTCACTTTTGATCATTAAAACCTTTAAATATATGCATCTGATTCCTTTTATCTCTAAAAACTACTTGGATCTTACATTTTCCCACTTGACCATGCTTGGGGAAATTGACAGGGTGCCCTAGCAAGCCTGTGCCCATAGGTTTTGGTTTTCCATTGGGGAAATTTCAGAAGACGATCGTCCGCTCCCATCACAACACCACTATTTCATCTTATCTCATGCTCATTTATCCCATTCCCCTTCTCTGGGCATTGGGTTGACCTATTTACAGGATGGCACCTTATCTTGTGGGAAGAAGGGGCTAAAGGCCCAGAAGGTAAAAGCAGCTAGTAAAAGACAAAAGCCTAGAAATAAAACTTCGAGATGCTTCGCCCAGGGATCCCCGAGAAGGCAGTAAAAAGCCTCTCAACAATAAACAAGAGGGACTCGAAAAATAACAAAACAACACCTAGTCAGAGGATAGGGGGTTGCATCACGAGCCAGCCTATTAGGTCCATGGGTACTTAACAGTATGACATTACCACCATTTGGTTACCATGCCAGGGTAGTGACCTTTGGTTGCATGGCCAAGGGAAAGGGGGTCTCATCACAAGCCAAACTTCTCATCTCTGTGAAAGTACTTGTGGGTAACGCTGTCAGCTCTGGTCACCATGCCAAGGCAATGTCCCCTGGTTAGTTCTCGAATAAAAAAAAAAGAAGAAGAAAAACAAATAAAAGAATAAAGCAAGAAAAAGAATAAAGGCAAGAATGGGTTTGGAAAAAATGCATCCATGACAGGTACAACTCGCCTTCTACAAAGGCACCCACAGGTAAAACCATATTTCTTAGCCTCATGATGATATTACTTTAGCCTCATGCTAAAGAAGACGATGATATTACTTTAGCCTCATGCTAAAGAAGATGATGATGTTATTTTAGCCTCACGCTGAAGATGATGATGATGTTACCTTAGCCTCACACTGATGAGGATGATGATGCTACTCCAGCCCCATGCTGTGAACAATGATGATGAGAAAAAATTTCGATGATTTATAGATACACCAGTCAGTGTTCCAAGATGTTGTTGATGATACTGCCCTCTCTCTCGCCTGATGCTGTTGTAGAATACCTTTCTTGTTATGGGGGAGTGTTGAAATATTGGAGTATTCTATTTATTATTGATGTATTATTCATTAGATCAATCCCCTTTTGTGGATTGATCATGTCGGGCATTGTAAATGACCAAATCCCCTTTTGCGGATTGGTCAAACCCTAATTGTAATATGCAAAATTAGAAGTCGACCCCCAGAATTAATTAAAGTGGTTATAACCACCCAGAAAGAGAAGTTGGCCCTTCCAGTGAAAAGACACGTCCTTTCAGCACCTGCCAGATTGTATAAATAAAGGAGGCTAGCGCCTCATTTGTTCACTCACTCACTTGTTCATTAGAGTGCAAGTTTGGAGCTGCAGTTGGAGGAGAAGGAAGAGGGAGAGAGGCGCATACTTGGGAGAGGACTTTCTGTATTGTTTAGTTTATTCTCTTGGCATTGTATTGGCTATCTATATTAAGGAAGTTTTTGTTGGGTTTTTGTTGATGAATGCAGCTATGGGAGACATCCTCCAGCTTACAAACCTGTGAGATGTGGAACATAGCAGCTATGTGAGTATTTCTCTCAGCTTACAAACTTGAGAGAAAGGCCCTATGAAGGGTTCATGGTTCCTGCCGAGGACAGAGTCAGGAACATAGAGATGACCTCCATGACGTGAGTGAGAAGAACTCTAGATGATTATCCGATGGAAAAACGATCTATTGAGTTAGGATGTGCCTGTGGCTGAGCACAAGGTGAATGTGGGAAATCCCAAAAGTGTTGGGCACATCATCACGAGAACAAAAATGAAGATGATGTGATGGCCTCCTCTGAGCAGCAGAGTTGACGAGAAGACTCCAGATGATTCTCCTGTTGCTGGCAATGGGAAAGCAGATCTGTAGAGTGGACGTGCTTGTGGACGAGCACAGATGAACGTGTGAAGACGTGGTTCATCTATGTAATGCAATGAATCAGGTCCATGGCATCCCTATGGATGTGGCCCTAGTGGATGAGCACTAGTGGGTGTATCAGATCCTTTGCTATATACTGTTCAAGAGTCAGACCTACCTGTAACCCTAATTGTTATGTAAAGGGTACAGGTTGGCCCCACCTTAATGTGCTTAATAATAAATGTAAAAGATAATTAATATTGATATTAATATTAATATTAATATTAATTATTACAATAATAATAATAATAATAATAATAATAATAATAATAATAATAAATTATATAGTGACTTAGAGAGGTTGGCCCTGTTGAGCCAATAGACGCCTTTGTTGAGTGGTCAAGTCTAATATAAGTAAGAGATGATTCTCCATTGTAGAATCATATCTTCCTTGTGAGTTTGGAAATTCAGCAAATACTTCTACTTGGAAAAGTGGCGCACCTCTCTTGGGCGCTAGTGTTTCTAGGGCTTAAGTACCCTCTTGTGTGCTAAGTCATTCTTGGTGGTGAAAGGTCTTTCTCTTGAAGAATATAGCAAAGGATTTGTCTGGGTTTTTCTCCCTTGTTGAGAAGGGTTTCCCAGGATATATCTTGTGTACTTGTGCATGGTGTTTCTTCTTGTGATCTTGGTTGCTGCAACATTCTTGTTTATGGTTAAGACATGATGAAATTGAAATGAATTACATGCTTAACCTAGCTTATGAAAAATCAACATGGTATCAGAGCATAGGTCTTGAAGAACCCATTGCACAAGCATCCTTCATAAGAAAAAGGAAAAACGTCACTGTTGTTGTACAAGAAAATTAGGGCTTTTTATTGAAGAAGATTTTCAGCCTCAAAACCATCTAGAAAAGTGCGCCCTAACCCAAGGAACTCTTTGGCACCTTCAGCGCACCTTTTCAATGGGTAGATCTCCTGGAAAGTGAAACCCTAGTATTCATAAAGTACCATAAGTACCAGAAAACCAGAAGTACCAGAGTACCAGAAGTGCTAGAAAACCAGAAATACCAGAAAATTAGAAGCACCAATCCAAAAATCCGTTGGTCAAGTTTGAGGGGGTAAAATTTGGACTTTTAGAAATCTAGCTGCACCAGCTTACTCGCCTCAGCTCAACGCATCTATCCCTTGGATCAGAATTTCAAAATTTGAAGTTTGAAAAATTAGGGTTTCCTCATAAAACCCTAAGTTGCAGTTTCAGAATCAGTTGCAGTATCAGTTGAAGTATCAGCTGTTGTACTAGTTGCAGTCACCCTTGAAGTTTTTTTAAGAGTTATTACTGCTTCTACCAGATGGTGCCACTACCTGCAAATGTTATCAGAGGTATGTACTCACATATGTTTAAATTGTTAAGATTTAAAGGGTATTTGCAGGAGAGGGGATCTCTTGCCATAGGTCCAAAAGGATCTCAAGATCCAACACATTCAGAGGAATAATGCAACCCGGGTTTGATTATTCTGATATGCATCTATTTGTTATGACATTATTTTGATTTAGGTTGCATGTTGAAGCTATGGCCATCAAACTAGCCTTAGGTCAAAATTAAAGTCAAGATATTAGATGGATTAAAGTTGAGATCATAGAGTTTGTTCTCTAACCCAACCTTCTGTCAAGATAGAATATTGTCCTAGTACAAAAGACATGTTGAAGAAAGCACTTGTTATCTTGAGTGAAGGAGACTTGGAAGAAAAGCAACACACTGGAAGTGAAGACTCCAGGTTTGATTGTTGTAATTGTCATTCCTCTAAAGTTTGCTACATTACAAATAGGTGTTGTAGCTATGATAACAATCCTTAAATTGTTTTGATTCTAGAGATGTACTCATTATTCTCCTTTAGGAGATAATCTTGTTTTGGTTCCTCTTGTTTTCTTGTTCCAGACAGGTCAAGAACAAAGGAAGATACTTATCCTTCAGAGGGAGTCAAAACTAATTGAGAAAGAGGAAGAATAGAACCATCCTTGAGACAATTAATGCAATAATGCATGATCAAAATCTTTTTATGATTTCATGGGTAGAAGCATGCATGACGCAGTGTATGTTCAGAACAAGAGTCTTCACCAGAATAGAAGCCTTCACCAGAGTGAAGCCTGAGATTGAACACATTAGGTTATTTGGGTGCCCAGTGTATTTTCATGTACCCAAAGAGAAGAAGTCCAAGCTAGATCCTTTAGAAAGAAAGGATACAGTGAATCTTCAAAGACATTCCAGATCAACATCCCTGGTCAAAGACAGATTGAGACAAGCATAAACGTTGTCCTTAAAGAAGAGATAGTCTTTCAAAGATCTAGAGAATCTCAGATGGAGATTGACAGTAAGACTATACCTTCTCCCCCTTCAGCAGTTCAGAGGGAGAAAGACATTATTCCAGTTGATCTAGTTGCTCCAGTTGATATGTTCAGAGATATTGCAGTAGGGCATAAAAGGCCTACCTAAACTCACTCTGCAAGAGGCAGATAAACATACAAGCCTCTCAAGGCACATTCCGAGAAAGAAAAAAGAGATTTTTCGAGTTATCCTCCAGTCACGAGCCACTTCATTGATGCTGAGACTCCTTGTCTTAGAGAAGCAACAAGAGAACCGGTATGACAAGATGCCATAACAGAAGAATACCAGTACATATTAAAGAATGATGCATAAGATATTATTCAGGAACTAGAAAAGGAAGTTTGTGGTAACTTCCAAGTGGATCTATAAGATCAAGCATGCATCTGATGAAAGTGTCAAGAAATACAAAACGAGATCTATAGCCAGAGGTTTCTCACAAACATAGGGAGTTGTCTATGATGAGACACTTGATCCGGTGAACCTAATACACTTCCATCCGTACCTCCATCCATGAGTTGGAAACTATATCAGATAGATAGATTCTTGATAAGTTTGGATTTCAGCAAGAGTGTTGCTGATCCAAATCTATATCATTACTGTATTGGTGACGAGAGCCTGATCCTGATGACTTATTCAGAAAGTGTTGTTGTTCCAAGTAATCCTTGACTTCTGAATTCGAGATGAAGAATCTGATTATGATGCACTATTTCTTGGGACAGGAAGTATGATAGATGACCGATAATATTTTCTTGAGTCAAGGAAAATATTCAGTGAAAATATTAAAGAGGTTCAGTATGACAGAATGCAAAATCCACCAAGATGGATTTAAAGAAGAGGATTGATGATGATTCAGACGAGACTGATCCACAACTAATTGGATCACTAATGTATCTGGTCAACACCAGACTTGATTCATATCTTGCAGTGAATGTTCCTAGTCATTTCATGAGTCAACCGAGATAGACTCACTAGAAAACAAGAAAAAATGTATTGAGATATATACGAGGCACAGTTGGATATGGCCTGAGATATGCCTCCAGTATAAACATGAGTTTGCAGGATATGCCGATTCAGATTGAGCAGAAAATATAGTGAACTGGAAAAGCACATCCGACTGATGTTCTATCGTGAAGTTTTCCGTGGTTTCCTAATGTAGCAGGAAACAAAAATCTGTAGCCTTGAGTACCACAGAGGCAGAGTATATAGCATCGAGTGTGCGAAGCAATGTGGCTTCACAAACTTCATATAGATTTACTTGACCATGAGATGGATCCTATGATGATAACCAAGAGTCGAGAATAAAGCTCCCTGAGAACCCAGTGTTTCCTGATGGATCGAAATACGATGAGATGAAATATCCTTATTTCAGAGATACGATGCAGAGGAAAATCGTACACATGCAGTACCTTCCTACACTTGAGCAGATTGCAGATATCTTCACCAAATTAACTTCGTGAAGAATGGCTCCCTAGTTGAGAGGGAGTGTCGAGAACTCCTTCCGAGTTAAGAGGGAGTATGGATGACCTTAGCCATAAACAAAATTCAGAGTACATCTGTATGAGACTTGGCTTGATGAAGAATGCCTCCCTAGCTGAGAGGGAGTGTTGATGAATGCAACTATGGGAGACATCCTCCAACTTACAAACCTGAGTCTATGTGAGTCTTTCTCTCAGCTTACAAACCTGAGAGAAAGCCCCTATGAAGGGTTCATGGTTCCTGCTTGGGATAGAGTCAGGAACGTAGAGATGACCTCCTCCATGACGTGAGTGAGAAGAACTCCAGATGATTATCCGATGGAAAAGTGATCTATTGAGTTAGGACGTGCATGTGGTTGAGCACAAGGTGAACGTGGGAAATCTCAAAAGTGTTGGGCACATCATCATGAGAACATAAATGAAGATGATGTGATGGCCTCTTCTAAGCAGCAAAGTTGACGAGAAGACTCTAGATGATTCTCCTGTTGGTGGCAGTGGGAAAGCAGATCTTTAGAGTGGATGTGCCTGTGGATGAGCACAGGTGAACACGTGAAGATGTGGTTCATTTGTGTAATGCAATGAATCAGGTCCATGGCATCCCTATGGATGTGCCCCTAGTGGATGAGCACTAGTGGGTGTATCTGTTAAAATATTGTGTAACTACAAAGAATATTCTTATCCCCTTTTGTGGATAAAGATAAAATATATTTATTATTGATTAGATCAATCCCCTTTTGTGGATTGATCATGTCGGGTATTGTAAATGACCAAATCCCCTTTTGCGGATTGGTCAAACCCTAATTGTAATAGGCTAAATAAGAAGTCGGCCCTAGAATATATTAAAGAGGGCCTAAAATATATTAAAGGTGGTTATAACCACCCAGAAGAAGAATTCGGCCCTGCCAGTGAAGAGACACTTCCACATGTGCCAAAATTGTATAAATAAGAGAGGCCAACGCCTCATTTAGACACACACTCAGCTCACTCATCTAGTGCGCAAGTATTGAAGGAAGCTGCAGTTACCAGTTGCCGGAAGAAGGAAGAGAGAGAGAGGTGCATCGTTGGGAGAGGAATTTCTGTGTTGTTTGGGTCATTATCTTGGCATTGTATTGGCTATCTATATTAAGGAAGTTTTGTTGGGTTTTCTTCCCCTTGAGGGTTTCCCAGGATAAATGCTTGTGTACTCTGATAAATGCTTGTGTACTCTTGTGATTGTGTTTCTCTCAGTGATCCTGTCTATGCTATTGTTATCTAAGTAAATTGAAAGTAACCTAATAATAGCATAAACTTTAACATGGTATCAGAGCTAAGCTGAAGAGAGCATCTTTCACAGGAAAAAGAAAAACGTCACTGTTGCCGTACATGAAAATTAGGTTCTTTTATTAAAGAAGGTTTTCATCCTCAAATCCATCTAGAAAGGTGTGCCCTACCTCAAGGAACATTTTGGCATGCTCAACGCACTTTTTCAGTGGCTAGATCTCCTGGAATGTGAAACTCTAGTTTTCACAAAGTACCAGACAACCAGAAGTATCAGAGAACCAGAAGCACCAGTCCAAAAATCCGTAGATCAAGTTTGGAGGGGTAAAAGTTGGATTTTCTGAAATCTAAACACACCAGGCTACTCGCCTCAATACAACACATCTTTTGGTGAGTTTAGTTTTCAGATCCAAGTAATTTGATTTTTTTATTATTTCTATAGCCCAGAGGGCTAGGGTTTCTTCTACAAGAAAGAATGGCTACCAACATGAGGGTAGAAGACAGGCTGGAAGGATCTAAAAACTTCAGATCTTGGAAGCATAGGTTGCAAATGATTATAGACGAGAATGATCTCCTAGAACATGTTACAGTGGGCGTACTAAAACCAGATGAAGAAGATCAAAAGACCAAGCATAAGAAGAATGAAAAGAAAGCAAAGAGAATCGTGTCAGATTCAGTAAAGGATCACTTGATCCCTCATATATCCGAACTACAGACAACAAGGCAAATGTATGAAGCACTCAGCATGTTATATGAAAACAAAGACATTAGCCATAATCTTACCTTAAGAAATTAGCTTCGTAATATGAACATGGACAACTTAGAATCTGTCACATCCTATCTTATGAGAGTTTCTTAGATCAGAGATCAGCTTGTAGCTATTGGAGATGTCATTAGTGACAAAGAACTTGTAACCACAACCCTAAATGGGTTTTCAACTTTTTGGATTCCTTTTGTACAAGGAGTGTGTGCAAGAAGCAGGTTACCCAAGTTTGATAAGTTAAGGGTAGATTGCACACACGAAGAATCTAGAATTGCAGACCAACAGAAGAGATTAATTGTCGATGAAGAGGAAGCTCTTACAACTCAAAAGAACAAAATAAGTTCCTTCAGGAAGAACAATAAAGAAGCTAACTCCGTAAGAGTTCCAGATCAGAAGAGAGATGTTTCAAAGATCAGATGCTACAACTGTCAAAAGTTGGGACACTTTTCTTATGACTGTCCTCAAGGAAAAGGGAAAAGAAAACATCAAGCACATGTGGCAGAGGAAGAGGAATCTCCTCCCTCAAAGAAAGCTTTAGCAGAAATTAAGGATTATGTACTTTAAGTTAAAGATAGTTGATCTGAAGAAAGATAGCAAATGGTGGAGTCCGTGGAGCATCCCCACACAAAAACAAAAGATAAGTATTCATGTTTATTTTTAGTATCTTGTTTAGTTTAATACTTTATCATTACAAGTTAGATTTTTGTGAGAATGTGAATTAACCTCGTTTATTTCAGTGTCTATGCAGATTTATGAAGGAAGTATCAAAGAAGAGAATGAAGAAAGAGATAACATATTTATTCCATGTATGATCATTCATGAGAGTGACAAAGAAAGCATACTGTAAGTAATTTTACAAGTCTCAGAAGAAAGAACTTATGCCGTGACTTGCAGAAGTTAGACAACATGAGAAGGACGTATGATATGGTGATAGTCATTGAAGACTAGACAATATCCGATATTTATATAGGAGTAGGAGGCTCCTAAAGATGAAGAACAAAAATATTCAAGATGAAGAAAAAGATGGATACTCAGATATAGTGGATGAGATGCAGGTAACTATAGGTTGCTCCAGTACCATTCTTATAGATGCAGAGAGAGCAGGTTGATCCTGTATGAAGACAGAAAGAAAGAAATATTCGAACTCAAGAAGGCACCCAGGATATTACAGAAGAAAACTTCAAGGATGATGATTAGAAGCTATTAGCTTGGTGCAAGAGGAAGCCATGTCTCCGAGTTCGAAATGAAGGATCGTGATTTGATGCAGTTAGAAAAGCAGATGGATGGTGCCAAGATATTTTGATCAAGATGAAATCTATCCAGTAGATGGATGGTGCCCAACAGATGGGTAGCATGGTATTATACCATGGAAATATTTTAAACCGCAAGAGTTTTTTTTTGATCCCATAGCTAGACCTTCGTAGAGAAGGAGAAAGAGAAAAGACCTTCGTAAAGAAGGAAAGAGAAATCCCACAGGTAGACCTTCATAGAGAAGGAAAAGAGAAGAGACTTTCGTAGAGAAGGGGAATGAGAAATTTGCCAAGGTTGGCCTCTGTCCAAG